>CM062811.1:1243304113-1243508736 GCA_031772625.1 Pinus tabuliformis
AAGCCAAAGTTCCATTGAACAATGCAAATCATACTGTCAAGAAGATGGAATATGTGTTGCACTTATTGCCCATAAGCAAGGACATACTGTTGAAAGGTGTTGGGCTCTGAATCCAACAATGCTTCCACGAAAGTTGAAGAATTGGAGAAAGAGTATGGCAAGAATGGGAAGGAAGTTTCCATCATTGATATGTGTCAGGATGATACACATGTTGATATCGATGTGCAGTTAAAGGAAGCACCTTTGAAATGGATTGGTAAGAAATGGTTAGAATTCTTGTCCAATTAAAGTGGCATGTCTTTTGATTGAATGCATTTCTTTGTTAAGGGAATGCAAGTTGCAGGAAGGAAAAGTTGAGTATGAGACTCACTCTATTGCAGCGGAAGTTATATTCATTTCAGCTTTGAAAGTACATGTACATGTGATTGAGGATCTTGTACTTATGATTGTACATAAGAGAAAGTTGAAGGATAAACTGCATGCATGAGAATGATATGCATGACCACATGGATCATGATGATTTCCTTGTATTTTAAACATGTATGTGTGATTAACTTGAAGGGTTGATTACTTTGTTTTTAACCATGCATGTAATGTAATATTGACTTGGAAAAAGTTAATTTGATCTCCAAGATTGTAAAGAGGAGAAATGATGAGGTGTTTCATCTTTGTAAAAGCCTTCTCATTTGGGAGGCAGCTTTTCTTCTGGAGCGGAGGTGCCATGGATGGGCATCGTGACAGCTGGCAAGCCCACATGTTCAGGAGAATATTTCAGCTCATATATCAGAAAGTTTCATTGCTGGTTTCTGCAAACTTTCAGTTTGTCTGGCGAACAAGCTTGGTCGGGATTCGACGAATACTTGGTTTATGCAGCAACATTCGCCATGATGACAGTTGATAAGGAAGGACATTTTGGCATCAATATGCTCTTTTGGCTGAATGGAAGAGGATATTTCTGTTCCTCAAGTGCTGTACAGTTCAGTTCAGAGATTCAGTGAGCTTTTGGGGACCAAAAGCCTTCTCATTTGGGAGGTGTGATCAGGTGCTCATGTCCTAAGTGTCGTAAAATGCTCAAAATTTAAAGTGCTTAGAACTGGTTCAAAGTTGAATGACTGGAAAGTGCTCGTCTTCCCGATTCCGGTGCCGCAAACGGTTCGAAAAACGGTCGTCGTATGAAGAAGTTATGGCAAAAAGAAGAATTTGTCCATAACATTAGAAATTTTAATTTTTCAAAAAAAAATTAAAAAAGGAATATTCCGCCTGGCACGAAATCCGAGGCAACCACCAAACATTAAATGTAACTGCAGTTAATTGGCATAATTTTGGCAGGAGCGCCAAATTTGGCGGACCCGCCATAATTGGTGGAGCTAACTGGAGTTAACTAAAGTTAGCTGGAGTTTTTCTAGGGGAAAACTGGAGAAACTTTAAATGGCCATAACTTTGGCTAGGAAAGTCGGTTTTGGACAATTTTTTTTTTTTTTTTTTGAGTATTTTTGACCTTCTGAGGCCATTGGTGTAGGTCTTACAGCCATCTGAGGTCATTTGCAGAGTTTTTGGAGCCGTGAAAGTTCCAGGAGCCACTAGGGCCAAATCAGTTTGGGAGCTGCATTTGGAATTGTGCAACCAGTGAATGTGGAATGAAGGTCATTCTTGAAGTTTTCCAGCCTTCTAAATCCATTTCTGCAGCTCGTTTTTCCTTTTGAGGCATTCTTTTCACTGTTTAGCTTCAGGGAAGCTTTCAGGGCCACCAAGGCCATTTCAGTGTTGGAGCTGTTTGGGGGCTATATTCATCCATTTTCGGTGATTCAAAAGCCCATGTCTACTATTTTCGACCTTCTGAGTCTAATGGCAGAGGTTTCAGAACCAATTGAGGTCATCTTCACCTCGAAATTCTCCATGCAAGTTTAAAGGGCCACTAGGGCCAATTGGGGAAAGCACTGTGTAAGGTACAAAATTCACTGTTTAGTGTTTGGGAAAGAGCATGTTTGGCTAATTCCTATCTTCTGATTCTGTATTTACAGTAATATCTATCCTTTGAGACACCATATTCTTGTATTAGCCTTTGTAGCAATTTTAATACAAGAGGACAAGCCTAGTTGGAGAGGCTTGGTCCAGCAGATGTAGCCTAGAAGGGGTGAACTGCTTTATCATTTTGATGTCTTTATTTGCTGAAGATGAGATGCTAAAAAAAACTGATATAAAGTTTTAAATAGCAAATAAATATAACTTGCATACACACATAATCACCTGTTCAGCTGCAGAAAGTTATTTGTCTTATTCCGCAAGCCAGCAAATTTCAAGTATGTGTATGTCAAAGACTTCTAAGTGTTTACTTGGTTATTTCTTTAGGTAGAGCCTGTAGAGGGCCAGGTAGCCTCTGGAACTCATCCTCTTTTTAGAGGTGACATGTCCGTTGAATGCCCCTACAGTCTATATCTGTATAAGAAATAATAAGTTTATACATTTTTAGAGGTCATTTGGAGTGTCTAGCTCACAGTTGAAATTATTGGAAATGGATACCTTGCACCCTTAAACAAGTACATTCCATTTTTAGATCATTGCCACCATTACATCCTTACCCTCTTGTTCACTATTGTCTACTCTAGAATTTCGCACCTTTTCAGTTGCTACCACATTACTCTTCAAGACAATTTTATGCTTCTGTTTCCCGTACCTGTCAACTTCTTCTTGACTGTCATTTACAACAATTTCTTTGTCATCCTTCATCAACAATTTATCTTGAACGTTTATCCTCTGCTTTTCAAACTTTCTTCTTTGAAGATCTAACTCTCTATATATCTCAATGATTTTACTTGGAGTAAAATTTGGAAATTTTACACAATCTCCCATTCCTTCATTTGCTATTGACCAATCATCAGATGGTCCTTCTTCCTCTGCTAAATCTTCCTTAACATCTTTCAGTAGATGTCCTTTCTCTTCTTCTTTCATTTGGCTGTCCACTTGTGCCAAATATGTTCCAATTTCTGCAACAAAATCTGCAATCATAAGACAATTATCAAAATAAAAATATAAGGCCTTTGTACCTCTTCTTCCTCTGACAACCTTTCAGTATGTTGTTTTGATCTTTCCTTTAACTCCTCTGTCAGCATATTAGTATGATGATTCAAACTCAAAGAATCCTTGAGACTGTCAGTTAGTCTCTTCTCCACACCATCTGTTTTAATGACACCTCTCTGCACTTGTTCACTGTAGTGAATTGTTTCTTCTCCAGTCTCACTGTCATACTTTGCTTCAAAACTTTCATCTTCTGGAAGGTATTCTTCTATGTTTTTGACAGCCTTTAAAAGACTATGTACTGTAGAAATTTTGAATAATTAATTACTTATTCACAGAGATTATCCCGATTATGCACTATTGCGGAATACATGCACAATACATAATCTCCTCATTAACATAGTATGTAACCCGGGGAAAGCATACAACTGAAAACCCACACTATCTGTATATTATAATGATAGAGAACATGTAACAATACATAGTACATAATACTCTTCACAAGTACCCAGTACTATCTCCACCTGTTACACACAAAAATAGCTCAGATCTGATCAATCACAACTCAAATCTCCTTCACTGCTTTGCCTGCCTCCAATGCGCAATCTGCAAGAGAAAATTATCCACTTTGTAAAAACGAATTCCCTTGGTATACTACGCAAGCCTCATGGGAAATCTCCATCCATGCATGTGCAAATCTCATGCACATCTATAGTCACAACTATAGTCACAACTTATAGCAATCTCAACCTCTAACACCTGTCTCCATTGAACTGTACATGCACTGAGTTAACTGATGTATTCTTCAGTTGCTTTATGAGTTAATAATTAGTGAATTAATTAATAATTTAATTCACACAACTCATCACTAGTGTATTCTTTAGTTAGACTAAAATACAACTAGTTCAACCAAGTCAAACTGAACACAACTCCATCAACTCCACAATCAACTCCACCAAACTCAACCACATGAGTTCTAACTGAAGTACTGCATGCAATAGCTCAACTGAACCACAAAGAAAGCGTATTTCCTTCTGACAGCTGCATGTGCCACATCTGTAGCTCAAACTGAAGTGCTCCAAGAGGATAAGATAATGTTTATAGTCCAATTATTATTATGAGACAATAATATTCGACTGTTCTATTTTTAGCCTGGCAGTCTAAAAATAGAAACATGCCCATATGTCTAAAACTAGAAGTCCATATATTTTTACCAACATGACCAATCATCCACAAATAACATACTGCAACTCATAGACCATGATCCATATGTCTAAAAATAGACGTAGTCTAAAAATAGACTTTGCGCCAAAAATAGCCTGCGGGCCCACTTAGTGAAGGCGACTTCTTTCCACTAAGCTCCATCATCTTGTTGCATTCTCAACACTCCCTCTCAACAAGATATGGATTATCAGCAACCCCTATCCTGCCTCGGTGGTATTTGAATTTTCTCCTGGTGAGCGCCTTCGTCAAGATATCAGCATCCTGATCCTTCGTTGGAATGTATGAAAGTAACATGATTCTCCGTTGCACACAATCTCTGATATGATGGTACCTAATGTCAATGTGCTTAGATCTATCATGAAATACTAGATTAGCCGAGAGTTTAATGCAACTCTTGTTATCACAGTAAATCACAGTAGGCTCTAAGTATGAACCGATCAACCCGACCAGGATCTTCCTCATCCATATAGCCTTGCATGCAGCTAAACTTGCTGCCATATACTCGGCCTCTGCTGAACTGAGTGCCACGGATCTCTGCTTCCTGTTGTACCAAGAAACTGCTGTCGAACCGATACTGAAGACCCCTCCTGATGTTCTCTTTCTGTCCGTTGGGCTCCTTGCCCAATCTGCATCCGTGAAGCCACATAGCTTCACCTCATCCTCCTGTCTGTACCACAAACCATATCCTGATGTGCCTCTCAAATAACGCAATACATGCTTGCCTGCCTTCCAGAAGAGCTTGGTTGGCTTAACCATAGCTTGTGAAAGCTGGTTAATAGCATAGCATATATCAGGTCGTGTATTGACCAAATACATAAGCGACCCCACCAACTGTCGATACACAGTGGCATCCACTACTTCTGCTGAAGTAGCATCCTCCTTCCTCCAACCTCCAGGAAGAGGAGTATCAACAGGCTTGCAGCCATGCATGTTGAACTTCTCCAGTATCTCCCGAGCATACTTACCCTGAGAAACAAATAGTCCATCACTGCGCTGCCAAATTTCCAAAAATAATGAAGGAGGCCCAAGTCCTTCATCCCAAGCTCCTTAGCAAGATCATCCTTGCATGAAAGTATCAACAGCTCATCACCCGTTAGAATCAAATCATCTACATAAAGTACAGTGATAAGCAACTTACCCTCCACCACAATCTGGTATAGGTTAGGATCCGCCTCACTCTTGGAGAATCCAAGTCCAGTGAAATAACTGTCTATCTGTGTGTACCAAGCACGTGGTGCTTGTTTCAACCCATACAGTGCTCTCTTGAGCCTGCACACATGCGACTCACTGCTAAAGATCTCGAAACCTTCGGGCTGTTCTATGTACACCTCCTCCTCAATGACTCCGTTGAGGAACGCAGTCTTCACATCCATCTGATGAATGTGCCACCCCATCTGCGCTAAGAGAGCAAGAATCGTCTGTATGGAAGAATACCTTGCGACAGGTGCAAAGGTCTCCTCATAATCGATCCCCTCTATCTGTGAAAAGCCTCGGGCAACAAATCTTGCCTTGTACTTCTCCACACTCCCGTCAGCTACCTGCTTAACTTTGTAGATCCATCTCAAACCCACCACTGATTTCCCTTCCGGTCTTGGGACAATCTCCCATGCACTGTTTCTGACAATCGAATCATACTCTTCCACCATGGCATCTACCCATGCGGGATCCTCCACAGCTTCCTCGAAAGAGGATGGCTTAGTCACAACACATTTTCTCACAAGATCCATGTATCCAGTGTACCGATCAGGTGACTGTCTCTGTCTACGTTGGGTTGTAGGTGGTCCTACAATCTTCTCTGCATCTTGAGCCAGTCGCTCAGCTTCTATCAAGCGCTTTCGCCCTCTGATGGTTGGCACTGCATGAGTGGTCTCTTCCACTCCATGAACTTCGTCCTGTGGCTGATCCACATCCTAAAGCTCATCTTTAGGAACTAACAGCTTCTCATCTGCATGCAAGTGGGGCTCCCTCTCAAGCGAACACTTCATGGCTTTCTCCTCCTGAAATTTTATATCCCGTCGCACAACAGTCTTGCCACTGTCTGGCAAATACACACGATAGTTGTGGGGCGTATCAGTGTACCCCAAAAATATCCCAACCTTTGCGGTCAGCTCCAGCTTCTTCCTGGCATCCTTCGTCACATGCATGTAAACATTATCACCAAAAATCCTCAAATGAGAAAGATCAGGCTTCTTACCCGAATAAGCCTCCTCGGGTGTACTCATGCCAAGTATCCTGTGAGGACAACGATTCTGCACATATACTGCAGTATTGCATGCTTCTGCCCACAAGTGAAGGGGTAGGCCCTGATCATGCAACATCGCCCGTGCAGCACCCACGATCATTATGTTCTTCCGCTCAACAACCTCATTCTGTTGTGGGTTATGGGGAGCTATGAGCTCTCTTCGAATCCCTTATGCACTGCAAAAGTCCTTGAACTTGTCAGAGATGTATTCACCACCATTGTCGCTCCTAAGAGCCTTCACCTACTTCCCCGACTCCTTCTTGACCAGTGCTTTGAACTCACAGAACTTTCAGTATGTCTCGTTCTTCTTCTGCATGAAGAAGATCTAGCACTTTCGAGAGAAATCATCAACAAAAATCACATAATACCTGTGCTTTGTTGTCGAAGCTACTAAGAAAGGTCCACACACGTCTGTGTGAATTCTCTCAAGGATCGTCGTGGCGCAGCTATCCTTCTCGTGAAAGGTGGCTTTCACAAACTTTCCCAAAGTACACCCCTTGCACTGATCTGACTGCGCAAGAGTGCCTTTAGGAAGCCCAGTAGTGATCTGCTGCAGTACCTTCAAGGCTCCATGGTGAAGGTGACCCAATCTCCTGTGCCACAACTCGCCATCATCCCGACCCACCAATCCTTCTTCTTTGCATGCAATTGTTGCGCAGTCATCTACATGCAACTGATAAAGGTTCCTCACTCGAACCCCTATCTTCCAGGTTTCTCTAGTTGTCTTGCTGTGCAGGAAAGCCTTTCCCTCGCTGAAAACAACATCATACCCCTTGTCTTCTAACATTTCCACAGAGATAAGATTCTTCTTCAATCCTGGAACATGCATCACTTCCTTCAATACGAAGGGTTTACCAGACTCCCTCTCAAAGGAAATGGTACCGATACCAGTTGCACTGCATCTACCATCATCGCCCATCTCGATGTGCACTCCAAGATCTTTCTCCTCTAGATCAGAAAACAAATCTCGATCTCCTGTCATGTGAAAAGACGCACCACTGTCCAAGAACCATACTGATCCCATCACACTTGAAACCAAGCATGTGATCAATGAAAAATCAAGCTCAAACTACGAGGCTAGAGCCTCTCCTGCTGCAGATCCGGCAGCTTGCTTGTTCTTCTTCTTTTGCAGACAATTAGTGGCATAGTGTCCGTGCTGGTGATAGTGAAAGCACTTAACCTTGGACATGTCCTACTTCTTGCCTTTCGCATTGGAATGAGAAGCTTTCTTGCTCTTCCCCTTCTTTGCTTTGGCAGTCAAAGCGCAATTTTCTTCATCAGGTCCCTTTGACGAAGATTCGTCCCTGGTATTCTGCCTGATCTCCTCCTGCACAAGATCTGACCAAAGTCTCTCCCATCTTGGAAATTTCTCCCGACCATTGACAGAGTCCTGAAAGGAATACCAACTCTTCGGAAGACCAAGGAGAGCCAAGCTCACCAAGTCCTCATCATCGACAGTCACCCCCACACTTCCCAGCTCATCCCTGCACTGAGTGAACTTTGTGAGATACTTGGGCATATTGTCTCCCTTCTCGCATTTAATGTTTCTGAGTTTATCCTTGAGTGCCAACTTCCTCTGATCACTCTTGCTTTGGAATAGATCTGTCAACGCTTTCCACATCAAGTATGGAGAAGCCTTTCCATGCAGGCTGGACACAATGTGATCCTTCACGCCCTCCAACAGAATCCTTCGACACTTCGCTGTCTTCTTTTGCCAAGCATCAACTTGCGCAGTATCAGTAGGATTTGGGACCTCAGCCTCCATGAAATCCTTCAGCCCATTATCATCTAACACTGCCTCCATCCTGTCCTTCCATGCAATATAGTTCGATCTACCCTCAAGAGCATACTCCAATCGCAATCCATTGAAAGACATTGCCACATATACACCAAGAAAACACTGCTGCAAATTCAAATTCCACCAGCTCAACAACTCAACCGCCTCTGATCTAAAATTCGTGAGAACAAAGTGTTTCTCGTACAGATATTGACTGTATGGGCTTTTACCGGATATCTCACCTTCCAAAGGAAGGATGAATCCAGAGGCTACCTGGCCCGATTACAGACTCTGCCTGAAGAAATAAAATGTAAACACTTTCTGAATAGTAGATCTAATGATCAACAACTTTGATACCATGTAGAAATTTTGAATAATTAAGTACTTATTCACAGAGATTATCCTGATTATGCACTATTGCGGAATACATGCACAATACATAATCTCCTCTACGTTGATCATCAATTTAGCAGCATCAAAAACAATGAAACATCAATCGCATGCACACATTAACACAATATGTAACCCGGGGAAAGCATACAGCTGAAAACCCCACACTATCTGTATATTATAATGATAGAGAACATGTAACAATACATAGTACAATACTCCTCACAAGTACTCAGTACTATCTCCACCTGTTACACACAAAACTAGCTCAGATCTGATCAATCACAGCTCAAATCTCCTTCACTGCTTTGCTTGCCTCCACTGCGCAATCTACAAGAGAAAATCATCCACTCTGTAAAAACGAATTCCCTTGGTATACTACGCAAGCCTCATGGGCAATCTCCATCCATGCATGTGCAAATCTCATGCACATCTATAGTCACAACTATAGTCACAACTGATAGCAATCTCAACCTCTAACACCTGTCTCCACTGAACTGTACATGCACTGAGTTAACTGATGTATTCTTCAGTTGCTTTATTAGTTAATAATTAGTGAATTAATTAATAACTCAATTCACACAACTCATCACTAGTATATTCTTTAGTTAGACTAAAATACAACTAGTTCAACCAAGTCAAACTAAACACAACTCCATCAACTCCACAATCAACTCCACCAAACTCAACCACATGAGTTCTAACTTAAGTCCTGCATGCAATAGCTCAACTGACCCACAAAGAAAGCGTATTTCCTTTTGACATCTGCATGTGCCACATCTGTAGCTCAAACTGAAGTGCTCCAAGAGGATAAGATAATGTTTATAGTCCAAATATTATTATGAAACAACAATATTCAACTGTTCTATTTTTAGCCTGGCAGTCTAAAAATAGAAACCTGCCCATATGTCTAAAAATAGAAGTCCATCTATTTTTACCAACATGACCAATCATCCACAAATAACATACTGCAACTCACACACCATGATCCATATGTCTAAAAATAGACAGTCTAAAAATAGACTTTGCGCCAAAAATAGCCTGCGGGCCCACTTAGTGAAGGCGACTTCTTTCCACTAAGCTCCATCATCTTGTTGCATTCTCAACACGTATCTTCTTCCAAACTTGCAACCATACACAAATTATCATTTTAAAAAACACAGGACCTTACGGTCTCATTTGATGCTTCAATCATCAAGTCTTTTGGCTGCTCTGAATCATTCATATGATTCAACTCCTCTATCTCTTCATCACTTTCGAAAAGTAATGGTCCCTGTTCAGGTTCACATACCAAAATTTCAACACCTTCTTCAACATTTCCATTTTGTTGTAGCTCAACTCTTTCGAGCTTCTCTGTCTCCAATTTGACATCTATAATCTGTTCTAGTCCCCTCAGCTCCTTTACTAACTGCATATTCACCTGTTGTTATCTCTTCTCTTGTAGCCTCTGCCACTTAACTTTCTTTCTCATGACGTAACCACATTTTTGGTCTGTCTCATTTCTATGCAACATTTCCATTAATACCTCAAGTTGAACTGCCATCTCAGCCATTTCTCTATCATATTTTTCATCACTCATTCTCATGCCATTTGCCTTGGCATCTTTCTTCTTTTGTCCTCTGCTATGATCTCTTTCAGAACCTCTGCTATTGATCCAGGTGACTACAAAAAGACACACAGGACAAAGATGGCTCAAAAATCAAAGTGTTTAGATTATGCTCAAACCAAGACCATATCATAGATCTCGTCGTCGTGATCGCGGAGGTGTGAATGGCTCATCAAACGGAGCTCGTATGTGAAAGATAGAGCTCTTCAAAGTTTGACATGAAAGGGGAAAAGTGGGGCCCACAGGGTACCACATGGTATCCTAGTAAGCAAGTGGGACCCACATGGCAACCCATCAGCCATTGACACTTGGCGTTCTCTCATTTGTCTCCTAAACCTACATAAGAGACAAAATCATTTTTAAATGGTTAATAAATAACCATATAACGAAATATGTTTCAATATATATAGTTATTAAAAATAACTATATAAAACCATCAAACACATGGTTTCGGGATCGGCAGCAACAAACCCCGCCGAACCCTTTAAAACAACCTTATCGCAATATAAATCACAAATCGCATTGATAATATGGTTTCAGGATCAGCAGCAATAACCCCCGCCGAACCCTCCTCCACATATCCCGCATATATGTCATACCAATATATATATATATATATATATATATATATATATGGGTTGGTGGCCATAACCTCCGCCAAACCCTCCACAACTATATATATATATATATATATATCTATATATAGGGGTTGGTGGCCATAAACTCCACCAAACCCTGGCCATAAACTCCACCAAACCCTCCACAACTATATATATATATATATATATATAGTTGTGGAGGGTTTGGCGGAGTTTATGGCCACCAACCCCTATATATATATATATATATATATATATATATATATATATATATATATATATATAGTTGTGGAGGGTTTGGCGGAGGTTATGGCCACCAACCCCTATATACATATATATATATATATAGGGGTTGGTGGCCATAAACTCCGCCAAACCCTCCACAACTATATATATATATATATATATATATATAGTTGTGGAGGGTTTGGCGGAGTTTATGGCCACCAACCCCTATATATAGATATATATATATATATATATAGTTGTGGAGGGTTTGGCGGAGGTTATGGCCACCAACCCCTATATACATATATATATATATATATATATATATATATATATATATATATATATATATATATATATATATATATATATATATATATATATATATTGATATATTGGCCGATCTTTGCGCCAATCACCTACACTCCCCAAAGTTGTTATCACATATCGCCCTGACTCCTGTTATCATGCTGATATTATCGGTGCCGATCGCCGACATATATATCGGCAATACTCCGTGGATCGCGCCAATGTATATGCCGATGACCGCGCCAATCGCCGATTGTGACTAATCCGCCGATATTTTGGGAAATGCGCCGATTCTTATGCGCCAATAAGGTAATAATGCGGGTTTTAAGGGGCAGGCCACCCATATTTCAAATAAATTTATGGTTAAAAGGGTTTATATATGGAGAAGGTGGGATTTGATCCCCCGACCTCTCCTTAACCATTTGTTGATTTTAACCAAGGCGCCAACTGCTCTCATTGTTAAATCCGCCCAGGGTTTTTCTTATTTAAACTCAGGCTTTCACCTCTGCACATAGTTCGAGGCAGAGAGAGACTACAGGCATGGATTTCGAGGCAGAATGCAAGCATGGATTTCGAGGCAGAATGCAAGCATGGATTTCGAGGCAGTGAATTAATTAATATCTTAATGCAGGAACCATGAATTTTGCAGGAGGGCAGAATTTTCATTTTGTCATAAATTGACAAGTTTTATATGGTTTTGACACCTCTCATCGCCACGAACACAATGGTGTTGTTTGTTTCTTCATCAAAGGTCTACATTTTTTCTGTCATTTCCAGAATGAACGTGGAACCATGATTTCAGCAAAAACAGGGAGCGAAACCATGAGCCATGAAATTTTCCCAAGGAGGTAAAATTTTGACATTTCAAAATATAGTCAAGTTTATACTTGTTTTTCATGGTTTTCCGTAGGGATCGCAATGGCGAGATCAGATTCACCATCTGAGTTGCAGATTTCCAGTCCATCCATGGAACAAAATCTTTGAGGAATCCTGGGGGAATCTAAAAGATTCCTTGAGCCCAAAATTCTCAACTTCTCAGAATTCGGATTTTGGACAGTCGATTCAGCACTACTCGATGCCACAAATCTGATGGTGTCTTCAGATTTCTTATTCTCTCATTTATTCTTCTAACCACTTTTCCAAGTGCCAGCATAGATGTCCACATGCGTGTGCGAGTAGCCATCTTCATGAGATCGGTGCCTTGAGATTGATGGTCCGAGCAGCTTCAGCAGTGTGACATCCACTTCTTTAAATAGCTCTTGGTTGTGAGGTATATGATGTGTTCATGTACTTCTTCTTTCTGCATTATACTGCACAAATCCTTGATTGATGTTGATGCAGGATCTTGTTTATTACATGTTGTCATGATTCCTTGCTTGATTTGATGTGGAATATTTTATTTGATGTACTTGTTGTCTTAACTCTTCATGTTATGTTTTGAGATCCCTTGTTGTATGTTGTTGGGATACTCTTGTTGTCATCATGCATGTTTAGTTTTGACATCCCTTTTGTGCCATGTTGGTGGGATGTTCATCATGCATGTTTTTGTATCATACTGATATGAGTCTTTTGATTGAAAGTTCTAGTTGTGGAACATCTCTTAGAGCCACTCCTATGTGAGGGTATTTTTCCGTGTATGATCGCGACCTCACCTCTTGTGTACATCACCATTATTGATAGCACTTAATGCAACGGCCTACACCGTCTTGACACCGAGGCCGGAGACGAAGTCCCTCCTGGACGAACTTTGTTATCAACGCTTATGTTTTCATGTGTTGATGATTGTTATGTTCCTCTTCTTTACAGCATGCAGATGCATTCATTTATGTTCTTTTAAAATGAAATTTAACACATCACGAAACTAAAAGGTCTTGGAAGGGTCCTTCGTCACACCCGGACCTAGTTCAAGTGGTATCAGAGCGGTCTTTGCGTTGATGTGAATTGCAATGTGAACAATGACAGAGGAGGAAAGAAAGATGTATGAGACCATGCTTAACATTTCCAAGAAAGTGGAAATCATGTATGAAACTCTACAGAAAGAGACAGAAGAAAAGGAGCGATTACAGCTTCAATTGAAAGCCACAGAAAAGGTCATGGAAGAATTGAAGCAAAACAAACATAATCTTCAAACAAAGAATGATGAATTGAAGATGCGCCTACATGAAGAGAAAGAGGAAAAACAAAGTTTGCTACTATAGCTGCAAGCAAAGGACAAGGCCTTGGAAAAGCTGTAGCAAGACCCATGCGAGGTAAAAAGTAGTTCTCCATCTTCATGTATGTCTCCTGATGATGATATCGCTATGTTTGAAAAGCACACCACATGAATTGGCTCCAAACTGTTGAAGAGAATGGGGTATGAAGGGAAAGGCTTGGGCATTAATGGCCAAGGCATTGTCAATCCCATCAAGGTAGAGGAATTACCATGTCGAACAGAACTTGGGTATGGCAGGAACGAAGTTGGGGAATGCGCTGAGACAATTAGCGAACCATTAACGACAGATGATGAGAAACCCCCATCGGTTCTTTCCAAATCGAAAGAGAAGATAAAAGATGTTGATTTCCTTTCGATTTCACCCTCACATAGTATGATGTCTGTTGGATATTTGGAGATCCCCATTACAAGGACAAACATGAGGCTCCTTAAAAGGATGAGACATGAGGAAAAAGAAGGACTTGGTGCTAATAACCAAGGCATCACTCAACCTTTGGAGGTTGTGCATGAACATTGATTTGCAAGCTCAAGATACACTAAAGGAGAGTGCTCAAATGTGTCAGATTCGTTCGAGACATCATCGAGGAAAGAGAATGATGGGAAAACATCCCCATCATCCCATGGCAGTTTCCATTGCAGGGAGAGAGCTGAGGCAAGCTCTCATCGCCATACTGACATCAAAAACAGCAAAGGAAGGTATAACCATTTTCGATCTTCGAATGTTCATTTTTCTGATCATGTTGTTAATAATGAACAAAGATCAAGGCATCAAAAAACATGTACCTTTTGTGGTTTACCTAACCATACCTTTTCTAAGTGTTGGAAAAGAATGGCAGCACTCATGAGGCGTGAAAGACCCTCTCAACAGCATGAAAAGAAACATGTTAAGCAAATATGGAGGAAGAAAGCCTACTGCAGTTATTACAACAAAAATGGCCATCAAAGAGCCACTTGTTGGAAGCTCCATCCAAAGCAGCGCCTTAAAGACAAAGCATCGGTGCGTGAACCAGGAAGAGCAGTTGTTCGACAAGCAAAACCACCTCAAGGAGGTGACCCATTCACATTGATAAGTGAAAAATGGTTTTTTTGACATGATGTCATTTCATGGTCATTCTTTTGTAAATCATTTGTTGCATTTTAAAGTGTAAAAGTGATGATGTGTTTTCCATCACTTGGTCAACAACAATGATGTCTGGTCATGTTTTGAGTTACATGTTAAAACTCTGAAAGTGATGTTATGTTTCCATAACTTTTCAAAACAATAATGTTTGTCCTTATGTATGTAAATCATGTGTTGTAGTGATGAGGTGTTTTCCATCACTTTTTGAAGCAACAATGATAGGTTGGCCTTATTGTCATAGCTAGAGTATTGCATCCATCTTGTTGTAAACTTGACCACCGAGTATGCGTTATAAACTCGTGGAAAGTATGGGACATTTGGGTCTTTAGTTGGTCATGTCATTCAAAGCATGTAATTTGCAAATAGTGTACTACAGGTTGCAGAAGTAGTAGGTGTCAGCTCGTCGCTTAAGGCTCCGAAGAACAAAGGTGAAGGAGATGGAAGCGAGACCTTTTCAGGACATTTGTGATGTAGACAGGGTACAGAGAAAGATGTAGATTATTTTCCATGCTTTTGGAGGACCAAAAGCTCCTCAGTGGGGAGGATTGATCTAGGTGGCTCCAGAAAGACACACAAGACAAAGATGGCTCAAAAATCAAAGTGTTTAGATTATGCTCAAACCAAGACCAAATCGTAGATCGCGCCGTCGTGATTGCGGAGGTGCGAATGGCTCGTCAAACCGAGCTCGTATGTGAAAGATAGAGCTATTCAAAGTTTGACATGACAGGGGAAAAGTGGGGCCCACAGGGTGCCACATGGCATCGCAGTAAACAAGTGGGACCCACATGGCAGCCCATCAACCATTGACACTTGGTGTTCTCTCATTTGTCTCCTAAACCTGCATAAGAGACAAAATAATTTTTAAATGGTTAATAAATAACCATATAATGAAATATGTTTCAATATATATAGTTATTAAAAATAACTATATAAAACCATCAAACACATGGTTTTGGGATCGGCAGCAACAAACCCCGTTGAACCCTTTAAAACAACCCTATCGCAATATAAATCGCAAATCGCATTAATAATATGGGATCAGGATCGGCGGCAATAACCCCCGTCGAACCCTCCTCCACATATCCCACGTATATGTCATACCAATATATATATATATATATATATATATATATATATTGACTGATCTTTGCGTTGATCGCCGACACTCCCCAAAGCTGTTATCACATATCGCCCTGACTCATGTTATCACGCCGATATTATCGGCGCCAAGTGTTAACGTATATATCGGCGATACTCCATGGATCACGCCGATATATATGCTGACGACCGCGCCAATCGCCGATTGCAAAGGTCGGTCGTCGATTGTGACTAATCCACCGATATTTTGGGAAATGCGTCGATTCTTATGCGCTGATAAGGTAATAATGCGGGGTTTAAGGGGAAGGCCACCCCTATTTCAGATACATTTATGGTTAAAAAGGTTTATGTATGGAGAAGACGAGATTTGATCCCCCGACCTCTCCTTAACCATTTGCTGATTTTAACCAAGGCGCCAACTGTTCTCATTGTTAAATCCACCCAGGGTTTTTCTTATTTAAACTCAGGCTTTTACCTTTGCACACAATTTGAGACAGAGAGAGACTGCAGGCACGGATTTCGAGGCAGTGAATTAATTAATATCTTAATGTAGGAACCATGAATTTTGCAAGGGGGCAGAATTTTCATTTTGTCAAAAATTGACAAGTTTTATATGGTTTTTACACCTCTCATCGCCATGAACATAATGGTGTTGTTTGTTTCTTCATCAGAGGTCTGCATTTTTTGTCATTTCCAGAATGAACGTGGAACCATGATTTCAGCAAAAACAGGGAGCGGAACCATGAGCCATGAAATTTTCCCGAGGTAAAATTTTGACATTTCAGAATATAGTCAAGTTTATACTTGTTTTTCATGGTTTCCCACATGGATCGCAATGGCGAGATTAGATTCACCATTTGAGTTGCAAATTTCCAGTCCATCCATGAAACAAAATCTTTGAGGAATCCCAGGGAAATCTAACAGATTCCTTAAGCCCAAAATTCTCAACTTCTCAGAATTCGGATTTTGGACAATCGATTCAACACTACTCGACGCCACAAATCTGATGGTGTCTTCAGATTTCTTATTCTCTCATTTCTTCTTCTAGCCACTTTTCTAAGTGCCAGCGCAGATGTCCACATTCATGTGCGAGCAACCATCTTCATGAGATCGATGCCTTGAGATCGATGGTCCGAGTAGCTTCAACAGTGTGACATACACTTCTTTAGATGGCCCTTGGTTGTAAGGTATATGATGTGTTCATGTACTTCTTCTTTCTGCATTATACTGCACAGATCCTTGATTGATGTTGATGCAGGATCTTGTTTATTACATGTTGTCATGATTCCTTGCTTGATTTGATGCGAAATCTTTTATGTGATGTACTTGTTGTCATAAATCTTCATGTTATGTTTTGACATCCCTTGTTGTATGTCGTTGGGATACTCTTGTTGTCGTCATGCATGTTTAGTTTTGACATCCCTTTTGTGCCATGTTGGCGGGATGTTCATCATGCATGTTTTTGTATCATACTGATAAGAGTCTTTTGATTGAGAGTTCTAGTTGTGGAACATCTCTTAGAGCCACTCCTGTGTGAGGGTATTTTTCCTTGTATGATCGCGACCTCACCTTTTGTGTACATCACCATTATTGAAAGCACTTAATGCAGCGGCCTACAACATCTTGACACCGGGGCCCGGAGACGTAGTCCCTCCTAGACAAACTCTATTATCAACACTTATGTTTTCATGTGTTGATGATTGTTATGTTCCTCTTCTTTACAGTGTGTAGATGTATTCATTTGTGTTCTTTTAAAATACAATTTAACACATCACGAAAGTAAAATGTCTTGGAAGGGTCCTTCATCACACCTGGACCTGGATCAGCTATCACTGTCACTAGTCATCATCCTTTCCATCTCTATGAGTTCCTCACTCACTTCACTATGTGTTGCGCAACCCTCTGCAACAATAAATATCTCTTGTTGCCCCTTACCTCACCAAGCTCTCCTCTGGACTTGGTCTTTTGGCAAGTAATTGGTTCTCTGTCCCTGGTACCTCTTTGAGCATTTCTCTCTGCTCCTTCTAGGCCTCAACTCATTTGCACTTTAAGAACACAACTATCATTTTCTTCCAATATTTAGCTGGAACATTTAGGTTTTGACCACCTCTTTGTTCACTTAGAAACTCTTACCAGCTTCCTTCATTACTGCTTCTTAAGGCTTGATCTTCTTTTGTTGAGATACTCCATTAGCTGCAACTATCAATCTTTAATCTGTTTCTTATTTAGAAAAACTCAAATTAGAGTTAAATAAAACAATACCTGCACGATTTCACAAGTAGTCTCCATCCACTCTTCACATTCGAGTGAATCTCCATTCTCCACAAACATCGCTATGGGTTCTTTTATGCTTCTGCAATATCTTCTTCATTCTTACTCACCTTTAACTGTTCTTCTTCAATTTCAATTTCAAACTTTTCACAATTCCAATTATACAGATTCATTTACCATAAATCACTTGCTGCTACTTTTCTCCAAATATGAACATTCTATCAAAATGTAGAAATTACAAGATTAGTATTCCTCTTACCAATCTTCGAGCTTTATCTTGGTCGAAATCACCAACTGTCAGCAATACTCTGTTGCACATTTTCACAAGTCATTTTCTTGACCTGTCATTCACTGTTCAGAATTTTCAAATTCTGTTTTACTCCTTTGCTAAGTTTTCTTTCATTGTTTCATTTTTGCTCTGAGTTCTTCAAAATAAATTTACCTGTTCCCTTTTTGCACGTAAATTCTTCTCTCTACTCGCAGTAACCCTTTCCCTTGCTCTGATACCAAAAATGACGCAAGAAAAACACCCAAAAGGAAATTTCCCTAGTTTCCACAATCTCCTTACGTAAACTTGTGTGTTATGGCCCACCTATACAAATTAGAAGCGTTTACATTGTCAGTTTTAACAAAACCCGACCAATCACCGTACAATGGAATAGCACATAATTTGCCAACTAACGTCGGTCCCACCTGAATGCACAAAACTGAACTCCAAATAAATTAAATACACGTCCATAAACTCCTCGGGTCCACTTAGCAATTGAACAACAATTGAACAGCAATTGAACAACAATTTAACAACAATTGAACAACAATTGAACAGCAATTGAACAATGATTGAACAACAATCCTCCCATGTTGACTTTCCCTTTTTACACAAATCTTATCGGATTAATTCTCCACTATTGATCTCCACATTAATTTTATAGTTGATGTTTCACTCGATCAATGAAACTAATCGTTGATCCTCCACCATTTGATCAAGGCACACTTCATCTAACGGTCAATAACAATATCGCATGAGAAACTTGCGTGATACTTAACCACCCTAATCATCGCACATCGCATATCGAAATTTCTTAAGTTAGGTTCATTCACTCATGAATGATGTGATGCGATATTAATCAAACGGTCAGCATCCAACGACTCATCCAACGGTCCGCGGCCCTTCAACAAACACACGGGTTAAAAACAACTTAACCCCCACAGTTGACTATGATGTCAGCAGTTGAAAATGTGATCGATGGTTGTGATTGAGTACGACGCTTCAATCCCGATCAAGACACCCATAGACTCCTAACCTCCGCAGTTATGCACTTCACTTCGACTTGTTTCACTTTGGCTCCATGACTCTTCTCTTGAGTTATTCTTCCGCTGCGTCTTTAAAACTACTACCTCTCAGCTTTGCGCTGATTCCTTTAATCGGATTCATACAGTCCGACCACCATCCTCCTCTACATTACTTAACACCATTTCGAACTGGAATACAAAATACTCTCTGTATTATTTCCTTTCTTCAGATTTCGTCGTTCGTTCTTTACTTGACCTGCACATACATCTATCAAATCCGACTGGAACTACACAGATTCTACCCAGACGGTAAGTCTTTTGTCACTCAGAAAGACTTTCAGAAATTCAACTTGAATTCATTCATCATGGTTTATCACACAGAAACCATAAATTCCCAATTACGGATCACTCAACACATAAAAGGAATGACACACACAGTCACAATGAATTCAATTTCCTCATTCATTAAACAAATGTACAGATACAAATAAAAACCTGTTTACAATCTAGCTTTGGCCTGATCCGCCTTTACATGGTCTGTATCAATGGCCCTTTCTCATTTCAATGCTCGTAGGCTCACAATCCAACCTTCCTGTCTTCTAACTCTCTCTCTAACCCTACTTGACTAACTAACTTGACTAACTTGACTAACTCTTTCTCTGCCTTTTTGGCTTACATTTATACAAAAGGACTCTGTTTCCAATTCTGGTTCAGATCCTCAATCTTCTCAACTAAATCCTAAGAATCCTCTAAGTCCTCAATTAGTTCCTAAAATATCTTCTTTATCCCTTAAGGATCTCAACTTTCAACTAATCCTAAGGATCCTCCATAAATCATGAACTACTTTCTAAGATTTACAATTAATTCTCAAATCTCTCAACTATCCTAATTCTCTCATGTTCCTCTACATTCGAGAACATTTACAAATATCCTCACAATATTTAATTAACTCCTATTCTAAATGTCTCACCTAAATCACTCAAAATATTTAAAATTACATGAATTAAATACTTAGGAAAACCACTCTTTTGAAAACATAAGACCACCAATATTCTACTAAATGTACACATTTTCGAAACCATGATGCTCCTACATTAGTTTTCTAGCTACCTGATAGATAGCACACCATAACGTGGGCCCTGTACTTGGCCCTGCTGGAGATTTCGGCCTCAGAGGTATTAGTCTCCCTGCTACAACATAATTTTGTGAAAACTGGACAATGATCTCTGTCATGCCCCTGGATTTTGCATTTCAGGCACCAAACTTCTTCGCACACCTCAGGCCAAGCTGTTCTATCTTTCTTCAGACTCTGCATTTCTAGGCAAAGGTTCTGCAACTGTGCATGAATCTGCTAAACCCCCAGATTAGCATCTTGCATCGGTGTCTCATGCAATCTCATCGCAATTTCCAGGGCCTCCGCTTGGGTCCTAATCTTTTGCTGTGATAGCACAACCCTTAGATGAGGTAGGATCGATGATCCAGGTGGATCTTCAGATACAATGGCATGGAAAAGCTCAGAAATCAAAGTTCTTAGAACAAAGTCAACCCAGGACCAGAGCGTAGATCTCGTCGTCCTGATTCCAATGGCGTGAATGGCACTTCAATCCGAGTCTGGATGATGAAGTTATCACGAAAAGAAGGTTGCTTTGTTCCTTAAAGAAATGAGGATTTTTTCCTTTAAAAATGGGTTTTAAGCCTTAAAAGGCAAAATCGCAGTCGGAGGATCTAGAGAGGCAGACTTAAGGAGGTGCAGCGGAACCCCGATCAGCGATTACCGAAATATCGGGTCGAAGGAAGGCCATATATGCATGTCGGCGATATTGGAGCAGGCAGGGGCCGACTTGCGATGCGATCGGCGATATAAAGCGATCGGTGATAAAGCGATCAACGGGATCATTATCGGTGATCAGAGACTGGGACACCAGGCCGTTATGTGAGCGGGATGCCGATGTGATCGGCCGACGCCGATATCGGCGATCGGTAATCCCTGATTACAGGACTGTTGCACTCCCGCTATGCCGATTGCGATTTCGAGCTCAGACCCGATAAGTATATAGGGCTGATTTGATATTTTTGAGTTTTGGGACTTAAGGATTTGGTCGGATTTTAGTGTTTTTTGGGGTTTTGAGTGCATTATCGCCTCAACAATAAAAATACTATTATTATGTTTTGATTGCACCCGCCGACCCTTCTACTAAAACGACCTCTATTTTATGCCCAATTTAAGCGGGATTTGTCCAAATGACCCATTATAAAAGCCCGATAGTTGGAAAAGCACAGGGAGGAGGATTTTCAGCAATGTTGTTCGAGGTAAGAGAGTTTTCAGGTGGCCGATGGTGCACTTTGTCTATTTTGGACAAGTTTTACATGTTTCCAGCCCCTCTCATTGCCACAGACGCATTGGTGCTGCTCACTTCTCCATCTGAGGTCTCCATTTCACAGCCATTTGAAAGAATGGAGGTATAAGCCTCTTGTTATGCAACTGATGATTGTAATTCTCTTCTTTTCATGCCATTTAATATAAAGGCCTCCCCATTGTTCGAGCAGGGCCCGGAGACGTAGTCCGAGTTGGACGAACTTCGTTATCAAGTCTTGGTGTCTTCTTTTTGTGCCTTTATGTGTTTTCTTCCTCTTTCTGTTATGCACTTTAAATTCCTGTGTTAAGCTGCAATTTTACATGTGATTCTTTTCATACATCTATAAGCGAAAGTATCTTGGATCAAGTGGTATCAGAGCGGTCTTTGCGTTAATGTGAATTGTAGTGTGAACAATGACAGAGGATGAAAGAGCGGTGTACGAGACCATGCTTAACATTTCCAAGAAAGTGGAAATCGTGTATGAAACTCCACAGAAAGAGACAGAGGAAAAGGAGCGATTTCAACTTCAGTTGCAAGCAAGAAAAGAGGCCATGGAGAAACTAAAGCAAAACAAGCATAATCTTCGAACAAAGAATGATGAATTGAAGATGGGCCTACATGAAGAGAAAGAGGAAAAACAATGTTTGCTACGACAGTTGCAAGCAAAGGATGAGGCCTTGGAAAAGCTACAGCGTGACCCATGTGAGGTAAAAAGCAGTTCTCCATCTTCATGTATGTTTCCTGATGATGATTTCGCCGTGTTTGAAAATCACACCACGGGAATTGGCTCCAAACTATTAAAGAGAGTGGGGTATGAAGGAAAAGGCTTGGGTGTTAATGGCCAAGGCATTGTCAACCCCATCAGAGTAGAGGAATTACCCTGTCAGGCAGGACTTGGGTATGTCAGGAAAGAAGTTGGGAAATGCACTAAGATAGTTAGCAAACCACCAACAACGGATGATGAGCATCATCAGATCTTTCCAAATCGAAAGAGAAGGTAAAAGATGTTGATTTCCTTTTGGTTTCATCTTCTCATAACACGATTTTTGTTCGAGATTTGGGGATCCCGATTGCAGGGAAAAACATGAAGCTCCTTACAAAGATGAGGCACGAGGAAAAAGAAGGACTTGGTGCTAATAACCAAGGCATCACTCAACCTTTGGAGGTTGTACACGAATATCGATCCGCAGGTTCGAGATACACTAAAGGAGAGTGCTCAAAGGTATAAAATTCGTCTGAGACATCGTCGAGGAAAGAGAATGATGGGAAAACATCCCCATCATCCCATGGCAGTTTCTATTGCAGGGAGAGAGTTGAGGCAAGCTCTCATCGCCATGCTGACATCAGAAACAACAAAGGAAGGCATAACCATTTTCAATCTTTGAATGTTCATTTTGATTATGATCATGTTATTAATAATGAATGAAGATCAAGGCATCGAAAAACATGTACTTTTGTGGTTTACCTAACCATAACTTTTCCAAGTGTTGGAAAAGAATGGCAACACTCATGAGGAGTGAAAGACCCTCTCAACAGCATGAAAAGAAATAGGTTAAGCAGATATGGAGGAAGAAAGCCTACTGCAGTCATTGCGACAGAAATGACCATCAAAGAGCCACTTGTTGGAGGATCCATCCAAAGCAACGCCTTAAAGACAAAGCGTCGGTGCATGAACCAGGAAGAGCAGTTGTTCGACATGCAAAACTACCTCAAGGAGGTGACCCATTCACATTGATAAGTGAAAAATGGTTTTTAGACATGTTGTTGTTTCATGGTCATTCTTTTGTAAATCATTTGTTGGATTTTAAAGTGTAAAAGTGATGAGGTGTTTCCATCACTTGGTCAGCAACAATGATGTCTGGTCATGTTTTGAGTCGTATTTTGAGTTGCATGTTAAAAATTCGAAAGTGATGTTATGTTTCCATCACTTATCAAAACAATAGTGTCTGGCCTTTTGAATGTAAATCATGTGTTGCAGTGACGATGTGTTTTCCATCGCTTTTTTTTGAAGCAACAATGATATGTTGGCCTTCTTGTCATAGCTGGGGTATTTCATCCATCTTGTTGTAAACTTTACCACTGAGTAGGTGTTGTAAACTCATGGCAAGTGTGGGACGTCTGGGTCTTTAGTTGGTCATGTCATTCAAAGCATGTAATTTTCAAAAACAATGTACTACAGGTTGCAGAAGTAGCAGGTGTTGGCTCGTCGCTTAAGGCTCCGAAGAATAAAGGAGGAGATGGAAGCAAGACCTTTTCAGAACATTGCTGATGCAGACCGGGTATAGAGAAAGATGCAGATTATTTTCCATGCTTTTGGAGGACCAAAAGCTCCTCAGTGGGAAGGATTGATCCAGGTGGCTCTAGAAAGACACACGGGACAAAGATGGCTCAAAAATCAAAGTGTTTGGATTATTCTCGAAACAAGTTCATGTTAAGTATCTCGTCGTCATGATCACGGAGGTGTGAACGGCTCATCAAACCGAGCTCGTATGCGAAAGATATATCTCTTCAAAGTTTGATATGACAGGGGAAAAGTGGGGCCCACAGTGTGCCACATGGCATCCCAGTAAGCAGGTGGGACCCACATGGTAGCCCATCAGCCATTGACACTTGGCGTGCTCTCATTTGTCTCCTAAACTTGCATAAGAGACAAAATCATGGAAAATGGTTATTAAATAACCATATAACGAAATATGTTTCAATATAGTTATTAAAATAACTATATAACACAACAAAACAATAAAAAACATGGTTTCGGGATCGGCGACAATAAACCCTGTTGAACCCTTTAAAACAACCTCATCACAATAATCGCAACCATAACGATTATATATATGTATATTGGGGTCGGCAGCCATAACTTCTGTCGAACCCTCCACAATTGTTGCACCCATTATATACATATATAACATATGTATTGGCCGATCTTTGCGCCGATCGCTGACACATCCCAATCGTCAATATACATATTGCCCCGACACCTATTATTGTGCCGATATTATTGGCGCTGATCTCCGATATATATATCGGCGATACTTTGTGGATCGCGTCGATATATATGCTGACAACCGTGCAAATCGCCAATTGCAAAGGCCGATCACCGATTGCGACTAATCCGCCGATATTTTGGGAAATGCGCCGATTCTAATGCGCTGATAAGGTAATAATGTGGGGTTTAAGGGGTAGGCCACCCTATTTCAAACTCATTTATGGTTATAAAAGTTATATATGGAAGAGGCGGGATTTGATCCCCCGACCTCTCCTTAACCATATGCCTCCTTTACCAATGCGCCAACCACTTTACCTTGGTGAATCCGCCCAAGGTTTTCCTATTTCAACAGTCATTTTTACCTCTTCACACAATTCGAGAGAGAGAGACTGGAGGGCATGAATTTCGAGGCAGATTAATAATATTTTAATGTAGGAACCATGAATTTTGCAGGAGGGCAAAATTTTCACTTTGTCAAAAATTGACAAATTTTATATGGTTTTTACACCTCTCATCGCCACGAACGCAATGGTGTTGTTCATTTCTTCATCAGAGGTCTGCATTTTTCAGTAATTTCCAGAATGCACATGGAACCATGAGCCATGAAATTTTCCCAAGGAGGTAAAATTTTGACATTTCAGAATATAGTCAAGTTTATACTTGTTTTTCATGGTTTTCCGCAGGGATCGCAATGGCAAGATTAGATTCGCCATCTGAGTTGCAGATTTCCAGTCCATCCATGAAACAAAATCTTTGAGGACTCCCGAGGAATCTAAAAGATTCCTTGAGCCCAGAATTCTCAACTTCTCAGAATTTGGATTTTGGACAGTCGATTCAGCACTACTCGACGCCAAAAATCTGATGGTGTCATCAGATTTCTTATTCTCTCATTTCTTCTTCTAGTCACTTTTCTAAGTGCCAGTGTAGATGTCCACATTCTTGTGCGAGCAGCCATTTTCATGAGATCGATGCCTTGAGAGCGATGGTCCGAGGAGCTTCAGCAATGTGACATCCACATCTTCAGATGTTCCTTGGTTGTGAGGTATATGATGTGTTCATGTACTTCTTCTTTCTGCATTATGTTGCACAGATCCTTGATTGATGTTGATGCAGGATCTTGTTTATGACATGTTGTCATGATTCCTTGCTTGATTTGATGCAGAATCTTTTATATGATGTACTTGTTGTCATAACTCATCATGTTATGTTTTGAGATCCCTTGTTGTATGTTGATGGGATACTCTTGTTGTCGTCATGCATGTGTTTTGCATTGAGATCCCTTTTGTGCCATGTGGCGGGATGCTCACTATGCATGTTTTTGTGTCATACTAATAGGATTCTTTTGATTGAGAATTCTAGTAGTGGAATATCTCTTAGAGTCACTCCTGCATGAGGGCATTTTTCCTTCTATGATCGCGACAACACTTCTATTGACAGCACTTAATGCAACGACCTACACCATCTTAACACCGGGGCCCGGAGACGTAGTCCCTCCTGGACGAACTCCATTATCAACGCTTATGTTTTCATTTGTTGATGATTGACATGTTCCTCTTCTTTATAGCATGCAGATGTATTCATTAATGTTCTTTTAAAAAATAAATTTAACACATCACGAAAGTAAAAGGTCTTGGAAGGGTCCTTCTTCACACCTGGACCTGGATCAAGCAAAGTCACAAACCATTCTCGGTGCTGCCCATCAGTCAGATTCATGTTAGCTTCACGAATTGTACACTTCAATCTATGATCCAGATCCTAGGGTCTCTCACTAGGCTTCATCGTGATCTCTTTGAATCCCACAATTGATTGCACTTCAGACTAGGTCTAATGAATTCCTTATTCAGCGCGGTCTGGATATCTACCAACATGGACGTCAGGTTATCAGTTCAATACTTAATGTACCACGTTAGTGCGCGATCCTGCGATCCTGCAAAGCACTGACCAACGTTGCTTTCCTCATTTGATCATCCGTCATACCCTAAGCTTCCGATATAGCCTTCCTGACGAACCAAAACTGGTCAGGATCTTCATTTCCTACACCCTTGAACACAAGTAGCTTTACTAAGTTTGCCATATTGAACGGTGGCGGAGGTGGCGGTCGTGTGGACGAAGGTGTATGCGGTGGAGGTGAAGATGGAGGTGGTGTGGGTGGATGGGGTATTCACGGGAACCCTTGCTTTATTAACTAAACAACGCTCTACGGAGATGCCTGTGCTGCTTCCTTATCATCACTCAAAGGAGTTTTAATTAGCAGGCTATATTCATGGCCTGTTTTCCCCTTGTTCTTGAATATCCTTCCACTTCACGTAGCCCCAAACATCAAGGTAGTTGCATAACCCACTTTTCACACAAGAGCATCTTAATCTAGGTATTTAAGGATTTTAAATACTTACCTTGCGACCCCTTGAAGAAGTGGCGCCCTGCTTCATTGTAACTGACCGAGGTATCGACCATGAACTCTGTCATGAACCCTCCTATGATACGATTGAGCCAATGATCGACAACGTGTGCGATATTATCTTCAAAGGCTTCTAATCTCCGCACTAACTCCGGGGTCCAGACTATTGGACTGTCAAGCCTCCACCTTCCTTGGTCGTTTACCAATTTTGCAATCCACTCGTACAACTCGACCGGGAAGGAACAGAAGAAGATCTCGTGTATATCCATGTGCAAGTATCTGTCCAACCACTGTTATTTCGTCAATCGCAGATTCCTGTTCTCTTGCACCTTGAATTCGTGGATCTTTCTATCCAACCAGTATTCAATCTCATTCTTAGTTGGATTCCAGTGATGCGACATCACACATCTCGTTATGCAGATCCCTGTCCCAGCAATGAAACCATTTGTTGGCTTGATGGTCCCTGACCCAGGTTCAACGTTAATTAGCCAAGAAAATCCCTACTCTAATGGCCCTTTCAGCATCATTCCGCAAAGCGAGGACTGAAGTCTCACCCGAAGCAGTATGGGGGGATGCAGGAACCAAGTTTCCGCACCCTGAGATAATTGTGATGTCATTTTATACCCTAACCCTTCCTTTGCGCAGACTGATAAGCCCTTTATGGCTTATCGATATACTTCTCTTATTCGGCTTCAAGACCTTCGCAAAGGTTTGCGATCTCCTTCACGTACCCTAAATAAGAAATTCAGACACATACATGCCTCTGTAACTACCCCTAATTCTGTGTCTCAGATTAGCTTAAGTATTGGATAACTTCAACATGCATTATGATTATCTTCGTGCAAACAGATATTCTTACTTGCGTTCATATGACAAAGTAAAACACATAGATTCACACATCAATATAGCATTAAATCATAAACCAATATTCAACATAACATAACCGCATACATTCATAACAAAAGTAAAAGAGCTCATACACAGGTATCTCCAGAATAATTTTCTTTATTGATGGTTCAGATCTTCAGTATAGACTCTCACTTACCTGCACACACAACTGTAGGGATCCGTGCACTCAGCGATGGACTTCTGCCCTAGGCCTTTGCGCACACAGCTGCAAAGCCTCTTTCCTACACTAAGACTCTTCGCTCTTAGCTCTCACAGACCCATTACATCAATCAATTGCCCAAAAAAATACTAAGAAATTCTTAGAATCTTCTAAGACTCTCCCTTTTTATACATTCCCATGGTTTGCGGACCAAGGGTGGCTCACATAAAGTCGACACAAGTTACTTAAACTAAGGGTGGAGACCCTTTTTTACTCTTTACATCTTTGCGCTCCGTGACCACAAAATGCGAAGACTTTACATTCCTTATAAAAAATTGGGCCTTTAGCCCCAAAACTTGGGCTTTTGACCCCAAAATTGACCTTAGGGGACTCGTTCCCAACAGTAGAGAAAACAATGGCAGTGCTGCACAATTATTTTTATTGGTCGAACCTTCGACAAGATGTTCGGAAGTACATCAAATCTTGCACTACTTGTGCCATTGCTAAATTGACAATCAATAAGCAAGGCCTATATACTCCTATGCCTACTCCTAATCGGCCTTGGGAATCCATCTCCATGGATTAGATATCAGGCCTTCCTTCTAATAAACATGGCAATGACTATGGTCGCTGACAAATTATTTAATATGGCCATTCTGGCGACCTGCAAGAAGAGTATCACAAAAAAAGCCACTGTTAAGCTCTTCTTTGAACGGGTGTGGGTAAACTTTGGGATCCCACAATCCATTATCTCAAGTTGGGACAACAGGTTTCTGAGTACATTTTGGTTAAGCCTCTGGTCGATGCTGGATACCAAGTTCACTAAATCCATGACCTTCCACCCCCAAACTAATGACCAAACATAGGTCGTCAACAGGATGATCATGCACATTCTGCACATGTACAACTCGAAGCATCCACACACATGGGATGAAAGCCTCCCCTATGTCCAGCACAACTACAACAGTGATATCCATAACTCAACTGGCCACAACCCCTTTCAGGAGGGGTTGGGATTCCAACCTCTATGTCCCATTGATGTGGCCATACCATTAGCAACTCCTTAGGCAGATTCAGCTGATTTCTAGTCCGAAGCTGACAGGGCTAACAACTTCATTGAGCACATTAAACACATCTTCTGACATATTGGACATAGCCAATGCTAAGTACAATCAACGCCATGGTCAGCATCGGGTGCCACACAAGTTCTAAGTGGGAAACAAAGTTTGGTTACATTTGTAGAAGGAGTGCTTCATTGGGCCCCATCGCAAGCTTCGCACGCTATGATATGTGTCGTACAAAATCACCAAGGCTGCAGGGGGCAATGCATTTAAGTTCAACATTCCATCGTTCCTTGGCCTGCACCCAATATTCAATATGGACCGACTGTGACCATACTTTCCCCCATTGTTGGACACATCCGACGTTGCTGAGTAACTGACACTAACAAATCTCAACCCAAGTTGCATTGAACATGCCACAACTCAGAGGATCATGGACACACATAACAATAACACTTGCTAGTAGAGGATCCAACTATATTGAGTTGTCAAAGCAGGCCAACTCCTTCACTAGGGAGCAGGTTCAACATAAATTTCCTCACCTCATGGAGGCTCTGCACGTAATGGGGACCATTTCTTTTTAGGGGGGGAGGACTGATCCAAGTGGATATTGGTGGCCACCCGCCTATTCCACCTAGACCTCCAGTCGGTTTCATCAGTTTCCTTGATTATAAAAACGTTTACTATTTTTAGCAATTTTTTGAGTCATAAACTTTTGGGGCTATTTTGACCCCCTAAAAAACGTTTTTTGAGGTCCATAGTAGGTCTATAGTTGTAGGTAGGGGTCTGCCAAAAATCCTGTAGTACTCAAAGATATCTTTCCAACAAGGTATTGTATGCACCAAACAAAGATCATATGACCAAGTTACAACCCCGGGAAGTTGGATAGATGCCCAAATAACCCCAATGGGGCCCACAAACTTGTAGGTTTTAACCCCGTACAAAAAATACCTACATACAAATTCTACAAAACAGAAAATAAACAATGGTGAGAGAATAAAACATAAAACTGATTTACACAGATATTTTTCCCTGGATCCCAAAACTGGGACTACTAGATTGATTTTTCATTATGTTCCTTTCAATGTTACAATACATATATATACATGTCGAAGCATCCATAAATCCCAATCCATTAACCCTAGATTAGAACATAACCATAGTTCCCTTGAACGGATCTACAAAATACCATGGACAGAAAACCATCATGCCCAAAAGCATGTGCGAAATCCATGCACAAAACCATAGGTAGGTCCACCCACCTAATATATGGTCCCAAAAAAATTTCACAGGGCACTGCCTTGGACCCCATGCATACCCCCAGATAGGAAGGGAAACCGCCCCCCTATGACCCCCTCGGCAGCACCTCACACAACGTACAGGGGAAACCGATCGGGTAGTCATGGAAAGAATATAACATAACCCAACATTCTCCCACTTATTGTTTTCTTTCCACAGGGGGCCACATGAGACCTTAGTCATTGATCCAACCCTACAACATCCATTATTTCTCTACACCAAGATAACTTCTCGGTGCTCATAGACTTTGTCAATGCATCTACAGTATTCTTCAAAGTGTCCACCTTTACCAGTAACACCTTTTTGTCCTCAACCGTATCCGTCACAAAGTGATACTGAACATCAATGTGCTTTGTCTTTGAATGATAAGCAGGGTTCTTTGCGAATAAAATTACACTTTGGTTGTCACAGTCTATCCTTATGGCTCGTTGCACTAACCCCATACTTGAACACAATCTCTGCAACCAAATTGCTTCCTTGCTTGCATGAGTGCCTGCCATGTATTCTGCATATGTAGTTGAAAGTGCCACTACATACTATCTCTTACTCATCCAACTAACTGCACCTCCAAATAGGTTAAACAGATACCCACTTGTAGATATTCTCTAATCCATATCTCCAGCCCAGTCTACATCAACAAAGCCATGGATGTCCAAAACTGTGTCCAATCCTGGTCTTCCTTGGTAGCACAAACCATAATCACTAGTGTCACGCAAATACCTGAAAACCTGCTTCACTATTGTCCAATGCGCCTTCCCTAGTTTTGACATAAACCTGCTCAATATTCCCACTGGATGTGAAATGTCTAGTCTAGTACAGACCATTGCATACATCAAGCTACCGACTGCACTTGCACATGGAACACGGGACATGACCTCTTCCTCTTCTTGTGTCTCAGGACACTGTTCAACAGATAATTTACACCTACAGGAATAGGAACCTTCATCGGTTTAGTATTGTCTCGACATACTTCCTCTGGTTTAACCAAAACTTCCTCTTTGCTCGATCTCATTAAATTTCCATGCCCAAAATATAGTTTGTAGCACGAAGATCTTTCATGTCAAATTTGGAGGAAAATTAGGTCTTCAAATCTTGGATAATTTCTTTGTCATTTCTAACCAGCAACATATCATCCACATATAAGACCAGATAAATAACACGGTCACCAATTAATTTAAAATACACACAGTGATCTGCTTTGCTTCTAGTGAAGCCAAGTCCCCGTATAAATGTATCAAATTTCTGATACCACATCCTTGGTGACTGTTTTAACCCATACAAAGACTTTTTTAACTTGCATACCAGTTCTTTCTTACCCTTCACCACAAAGCCTTCAGGTTGCTTCATGTAGATCTCTTCTTCTAGATCCCCATGAAGAAATGTTGTCTTCACATCCATCTGCTCTACCTCAAAATCAAAAGCAACAACAATAGATAAAAGTAATCTAATAGAAGCTACCTTGGCAATAGGAGAAAAAATATCACCAAAATCAATTCCCAACACTTGGGAATAACCTTTTGCTACCAAACGAGCTTTGTGTTTCTCCACTTTGCCTTCTGCATTCATCTTCTTCTTAAACACCCATTTCATCAACCATGGCCTCTTTCCAGAGTTTTCCTTCCTCTGAATCTACTGCTTCCCTCATAGTTATGGGATCATCATCAATAATATATAAAGAAAAATTTGAACAGAAAGCAGATGGACTATACCTTTTTGGTTTCTTTCTTTCTCAAACTAATCTTCTCACAGCCGAAGTTTGTGGCTCTTCATCTTCTGATTCCTCTTCTGCTGTAGAGTCTGATTCTTCCTCCTTTAGCTCAAACTCCATCTTCTCGGGTTCCTTTGGTAGGACTTCATGTTTAATAACTTCTTTCACCTCTCTAAACACCACATCTTGGTTGTACACAACCTTCCTTGTTTCTAGGTTTCAAAGCTTATAACCTTTTAAACCATCCTTATATCGAATAAAGATACACTTTTCAAATTTACTATCCAACTTTGTTCTTTTCTCCTTTGGAACATGTACATATGCATCACATCCAAATACCCTCAGATGTGAAAGAGAAGGTTTCTTACCAATCCATACCTCTTGTGGAGTCTGATGCAGGTCTACCCTGCAAAACCCAGAATCTCTCCATTCTCAGGCATATAAAAATGCATCTCCAAATATTTGCCCAGACAAGACTCCTTCTGGCAATTTTCACATACCTGAATTGCGGAAGCTCCTCAATCATATGCATTAAAAGTCATAAACTCAACAATCTTCATAAAAAGGTTATTATTCAAATATCGTTTGACCCTTAGTTTTACTTCCAGCATTCTGCATAAACTGAGTCACTGCATAAAGTTTATAACGCATTTGAATCTCAACATCCAACTGACTTACCATCCATCCATCATCGAATTGACAGCGCTTTCTCTGCGCCCTTGACTCCTTGTGTAGGAACTTTAACATAAATTAGCATCGATTTATGTAAATCGATCTGTCTTCATCCGTCGAATCTGCCACTTCTGCAAAACATCATTCTGGCAATTATATAATTTGACCTCTGCATTATTTATCACGTCTGGCAATAAAACGTTTCCTCTGCGTTAGGATATGATCCATCAAATGGATTAACCTCTTGCACCATTTCCAGGGCCGAGCCACATTCTGCAAATACCATGACATTAAAATCGATTTTTAAAACTTCGCTATGGTTCCATTTATGTCTGAATTGACACAACGTATACAACCATTCCAATTTGCAACTGTAAAACACTTTTCTTCGGCATTTCAACGCATCCACATCAATTTGCCATCATTCGACTTCCAGATCTGCATTCAACTTAATAACGCGGTCAACAATCAACCGAATTCCATCTAACAGAAACAGAGTTCTGCCAGTTCACCACGAAATCAGAATTATCTTTTGGTTCTCCTTCACACAGTTCTTTAACTCATAAATTCAGTCTTAAAATGTTTCTAACAAATGTATTAGGCAATTCAATTTCCCAGTTACAGAAATTTTAACACCCAATTTCTAAATCCACCAATAAAGCTCTAAAACACACTTATCATATTAATAATGAAAATACTTACAAACTGTTCTGCCCAGATATTCAACATTCATGGGCCTTACAATTGCCGGAGGCTTATAAACTTTTTTCTATCCAAGCCTCACCTCTCCTCCCTATTCTATTCTACCTCTCCCTTTTTTTTCCAAAAAGGAAGTTATACATTAGTCATACCTAACTACTTTTTCCCACACATGAAGAATTAGTTATTCAGTTATAACTCATCATCATTTAACTAAACTAGACCACTTTTAACTACCTACCCTTATTGAAATTAACACAAATTTAACAACTAAGCCTTCCTCAAGTCTTGCATTCATCCACAACATGTGACCACCCCGTCACATTGCTGGCCCGGTCTAGATGCTCCTGCATCAGAGTCTTATCCTCCAACGCTGATGAAGGTGATTTCTTGACGAGGTAACACATAGTCTCCACTGCCTTTGCCCAGAATTCCTGTCCTAACCCGACACCACTCAGCATGCTTCTTTCTCTTTCCATCAACGTCTTGTTCATTCTTTCTGTAACTCCATTTTTCTCAGGTGTGTATGGAGTAGTCTTCTGTCATGCTATACCACACTTCTTACAAAACTCTTCAAATTCCTTCTTGCAAAACTCTCCAACGTTATTTGTCCTCATTACCTTTACCTTCTTCTCTATCTGGGTTTCCACCAGAGCCTTAAATTCTTTAAACCTGTCAAAGACTTCAGATTTCTTCTTGAGGAAATATATCCATGTATTCCTTGATAAGTCATCTATAAATGATACATAATACACAGACTTACACAGTGATGGAACCAACACAAGTCCAAACACATCACTGTGCACAAGCTCTAATATCTGTTTTGCCCTCTTATCACCAGAGGGGAAACTCACCCGATTTTGCTTCCCATATACATAATTTTCACAAAAATCAAAATCCAGAGAGCTATTAGACATACCATTACCATGAAGTATTTGAAGGCCCTTCTCTCCAATATGTCCAAGCCTTTGATTCCATAGCATGGTCTTTTCTCCAGAGACCACTAGATTTTCTACTCCACTTTCAGGAACCATAGAACTGTTGCACCCATTAATAACAATGCTACCTTGAAGCTTGTACATAGTTCCAATCCGAACTCCCCGCATCAATACGAGTGCTCCCTAAACCATCTTGTAGGTATTTTTCTCGAACACTATTTTTACATCTGCATCATCCAGCTTGCTTACATAAATCATATTTTTGACTAATGCAGGAATATGCATAACACTCGGAAGTTTTTTAATCCTTCCACCTTGAAACTTCAGCTTGACTTTTCCGCGACCAACGATTCTAGCCTTCCTGTCATCCTCTAAGAAGACATCACCACCATCATATTTCTCATACTTGCAGAACCACTCTCTATGGGGAGTGAAGTGAAAGGATGAACCTGAGTCAATCAACCATGCCTCATGATCTACATGTGTACTTAAAGAAGAAGCCAAGTACACATACCCACCTTCATCTGAGGTGGTTTTCGCCTCTGCAGAAGGAGCATCATCAGATCCCTTTCCTTTCCTAGGAGCTTTAGATTTACAGTCCCTTTTGAAGTGCCCTTCCTTTCCACATTTCCAGCACACCTTTACAGGTTTTCTTGGAGATTTATATCTCCCACTCGAGGAATTATTTTTGTTTCTGTTCTCGGACCGTCCTTGTACAGACAAGGAATTGCCATTCTGGTCCTCCATATTTTTCCGTCTCATCTCCTCTAACATCAAGGATGAGACTATTTCATCAAACTACAAGGCAATTGCATTGCTACTTATTGCAACAACCAGGCTATCCCACGAATCTGGTAGAGAACACAACAAACTGATGCACTTATCTTCATCTGAAATTTTAATATAAACATATAATAACTAGCTTACCACAATATTAAATGCATTCATATGCTCTGTCACCAAGTCTCTATCTTTCATCCTCAGGTTATACTGCTTTTTCCGTAGGAACAATTTATTCACTAGAGAATTATATTGGTACAAAGTCCCTAACTTGTCCCACAAAGCCTTTGCAAAAGCTTCCCCTGATACATTCAACAATACTGAATCTGAGACAGACAATCGTATTGTTCTCTTTGCCTTCCGATCCAACTTTGCCCAGTCTTCAGCTGACATTGTTGTTGGTTTAACACCCAGATCTATTGTGATCCACTGATCTTTATCCACCAGCAGATCCTCCATATTGAGTTTCTACAACTCAAAACTCTGACCATTAAATTTCTTGATCTCTATCTTTCCATTGCTTGCCATCTTCTTTCTCCACAAGAATCGATCCCACAGATCTCCCACTGAACAAGGTCTAACACAGGCCCGAGCAAAAACCCCTCAACAGCAAAGGTGTCACCTTGAAGCCAAAACAACTCTGATACCAAATGTAGGTTTTAACCTTGTACAAAAATTACCTGCATACGTATTCTAAAAAATTGAAAATAAACAATGGTGAGAGAATAAAACATGAAACCAATATACACAGAGATTTTCGCCTGGATCCCAAAATCGGGACTACTAGATTGATTTTTTATTATGTTCCTTTCAATGTTATAATACATATATATACATGCCGAAGCATCCATAAACCCCAATCCATTAACCCTGGATTAGAACATAACCGTAGTTCCCTTGACCGGATCTACAAAATACCATGGATAGAAAACCATCATGCCCAAAACCATGTGCGAAATCCATGCACAAAACCATAGGTAGGTCTGCCCACCTAATATAGGGTCCAATTTTTTTTTACCGGGGCGTTGCCCCAAACCCCGTGCAAGGGGGCTACCACCCCCCTCCATACCCCACCCTATGACCCCTCAACAACACCCAACACAACGTACAAGGGAGATTAGTCAGATAGTCATGGAAAGAACATAACACAACCCAACAAAGCTCTTTGCTGTTCCATCTCCTGGGGTTAGGGTTTCCCTTTGTTGTTCAATAATAAGAATACCCTTGAGCCTCACTGTAACACTGTTCAAAAGCATGTAGCTGCCACATCTCTTCTTAGAGATAAGCTACCATCGCTCGAGCTAGTTTATTTCCATTTTGCTTGTAAGCATCTTTCAGTTCTTTGATATTAATGAAATGAGGATTTAATTCTACTGCATCTCTATGTTTATATTTATATCTGTATTTTGTTGTGTTCATACATAAGTCCAAATCACTAAGTGGAGAGGATAACAGTCCATCCCATAACCACTTAGCTTGGATCCAATTAACAACATCTCCAACTCTATGTTGAGAATGTGTAAACTCAACAATGAACATACATAAAGTTAACTCATGTTACTTGCCAACATACATGACATATACCACAATAACACATATACGTAATCACATATAGATGTGCCTTGATGTGCCTCATTAATCTTAGTAGATGTACATAAGTATATTACTCACGATAATGAGCATTTTAGGGTCAATATCCATGTGTCTCAAACAACAAATCAGTGAAAACCACTTATTGTTAATCCAAGATAAATTTACACTTATGTATGAGGTCCTCATCCTAATGCTCATTAAATTCACTAAAATAAAAAGTGATATGGAAATCACCCCAAGTTATTATCTCACTTGACATAAGATAAAATGCAAACTCTAATGCTTACATCCCATGCCTAAAGGATTTTATTGTTGAAGGTATCCTAAATTTAAATTATAGACGGGAGTTATATTGAAATGAGTAAATTTATAAATATTTTGGATTCTTTTATTACGACAAGAGGCACACTCCAGCTCAATATAGAAGAGATGTGTTGTAATTTTTGATCCTGTAAACATTTTGACTTGATCAAATTACATAAAAAATAAAATAAAAAAATTTAAATAAAATTTAAGTATAATAGTCAATTTACAGTTGGTAGTATTTGGGCTCTAGGTTTTGACAACACTAAGCGTTGAGAGAGATCATATCTCTTGAGGTGAAAACCTCTTTTAGAGTGAAAATATATTTGATCCCTATTGGCTTGGTAGATCTAGATTTAAGTTAGATCTAGGATGATTAAACATCTCTCATAAAGTAATCTCATACAAAATACTTGCAAATATATCACTCAAATTATCATATGTTTCGAAATAAGTTTCTAGGAAACTTATGAGTAGTCCCCATGTTATGATTATGGTAGTATGCTTAGAACAAAGAAATTTTGAGATGATGAAATTCCATATAAATCATAATTACTAAATATAAATACAAATCTTAAAAATGATGATTACTACCATGTCATTCATTTCAAGTCTTTCTTTTAATTGTTTATTTCTACTTGAAATTTCTAATTTTGTGAATATTTTTTAACATTGTATACATTAATAGATATAATAGACATTATAGCTCATCATGTCACTAGGGAAGATTTGAACCTAAGGAAGATAACAACCATTCCACTCAATCACTTGAGATAACCCCAATTAACATAATGTTAATAACTAATATATATGAGATGACATAGCTTCTTCCTCCTTAGTATTTATTCTACCTTTTTGCTCTTCTTGTATCATCATTCTTCAACCCTGATGATGGATCCCACTTGGGATTTGAAACGTTGGTATAAAGATGTTCAAACTGTGGATTCTCTGATCACTATTTCAAAAGACATAAATATACTCTATTATGATCATATCAATGCCTAATTTATAATTAGTAACTATTTATATAAACTTATCCTTAAAAATATTATATTTCTTTTACTTTTAAATCATCATAAATAATAATTTTCTTCTAAATTGAATATTTTTTGGTAAAAAATCACATGAATTTTTTTGAGTCTACACCATCCACTATGGTTCAACTTTACAAAGATGGAAAGTCTGATGACAAAACATTAAATAGTGAAGGCAATGTACAAGAATAAATTCAAACAACTATAAAACGGTCATAAAGAATAACATTCCAAAATTTAATAATAAATAGAGTTAAAATAATGAAAATAAAATAGAAATAATTAAAATATGATGACTAAATCTAGTCAAATATCACAATACAGGTTCACAATACAGGTTCAAGGTAAAAAATTAATAAATATATAATAAAGAATAAATATGTAGAATAAATAAATATATGTATAATTTTTAAAATTAATTGGAAGTTAAGGAACATAAGAAATTAACAATAAACTTAATTGAAAATCAAGACACTGTTGAGATTGAATTTTTTTCTTTTCTTTTCAAATAAACTTTAAAAATAATACATGTAAATCAAAACACAGAAAGACTTCAAAAATATAAATAGATAAATAAATAATATAAATAAGTGAATAAAGTGAAATAAAATAAAATAATCAATAAAAATAATAAAAATAAAACAACAATAATAATAATAATAATAAAAAAAAAGAATAAAGTACAATAAAAAAAGAACACCAACGCCAAAAGCCAAATATAACAAAAAAAAAACAAAAAGAAAAAGAAAAAAATAGTAAAAAAGTAAAAATACCTTATTCTAACATATAAATTACTAATTTATTCTAACATATAAATTATTTAGAAGTAAAGATACATATGATTAATAGACCATAAATAGACTAAATAAACCAAAGAAATAGACCATAAATAGACTAAATAAACCAAAGAAATAGTAAAGGAATATAATTAAAGTAAAATATTGATAAAATGTAGTAAAATTAAATTAATAATAGATATTATTATGATTATCCAATTTTAAGGTCACGACCAAGCCAAACACCAAATTGGTGTATGAGACCCCTTTGTTTGTGGGACAAGGTACCCACCTCCGTGTAGCATTTTGACTGCCAAGTCTATGAAGGCATACATACTCTATCCCTTTGCTTTTGAACCTGTGACCTCTTAGGAGGAAACACATCCTATTAACCATTAGAAGATAGGATGATACAACAAAATGAAGAAACAAAGAAAGGAATACATAAAAAAAAAATTAAAAAGAAAGGACCGGGATCCAACCACTGCTAATCTTCCAACCATCGTCTCTATTAAGATTACCTAACCTTCTTTCAATTTCTATGGCCTCCCTAAACTTCCAGTGATGAAAATGATCAATCTTTACAATCACCTTATCCTCTTCTATATAGATGTGGTGATTTGTCTTTTCCGCATGTTTTGCTAAAGTCAAGGAGCGGGTCCTCCCATGTTTGATGCATGCAACATGCTCATGGATCCTTTGATTTATTGAGTGGCCAGTTCCACCAATGTAAAGGTCCCGCAGAGATATGAGATCATATAAACACCTATCATATTCTTAAGGTCCACAAGGTTTTTGACCAAACTTAAGGAGCTCCTAATTATGTTTAGAGGTCTAAAAGTTGAAAAAAATTCATACTTCCTAAAAATCCTAGCAATCCTTTAGTGATTCCTCGAATAAAAGAAAATTAAACCCTAAAATTTTGATCCCTGTGTTCTTTTAATATCCTAAAACTCTACTTTACGGAAGGCTTTGAGACGACCCAACAAACTAGACAACACTTATACACCTTACGGAAGGCTTTGAGACAACCAAACAAACTATATAACACACAACACTTATACACCTTTTTCCAATACACTTGTGAATAACTTTTGGTTTTAGCCAATCCCACATCACTCTTATCCACAATGCTTTCCTATTAAATTTAAGTATTCATGCACCATACCAAACTAGACAACACTTATATGCCTTCTTTTTCCAATGTTGGGAAAATAAATTTTGATTTTCGCCACCCCACATAACTCTTATCCACAATATGCCTCAATGTCATCTAACAAAAATCCCATGGCTCTCTCCCTGGCTACTTGGGTCGCCACCCCAACGAGATCGCTCTCACCAGTTCCATCCTCTCGGGTATTCGCGCACTTTCTATGTGATTTGTTTTTTTCAAAGACAGGAGTGCGAGCACTGATCTGATTCTAATTCATTCATTATTCATTGTAGGTGGTATCTGTGACACGCAACCTCCACAGAATTCAAGCGCAGAGCTACATCCACTTTTCATTACAAAATCTGGTAAGTTAAATCACTCTTGTTTTTGGCTTTCTGCCTCTTTTAATGCCTTAATTTCCAGTCGGTTAGGGCTAGATGGGCGGGAGTTTACCAAAACTAGCTCAATCCAATTTATTTAGAAATGTTTATTTCCTACTATGTCTGAAAGCAGTTTAATGGCTGAATGATATGCTCTGTTGTTAAAAGTAACTGTTTATTACCTGCTTCATGTATATGGTCAGAACCCCTGGGCTTTAGCATATTATGCAGCTATATTGCCTGTGGCTTTAATTCATGAACGTTGTAAACCTCCGGCCTAGCATGTTACAGACTATAATAAGTCTGGGGAGCTGATACCAAAAACACTAGAACAGATATATAATGTTCAACAAGAAATTGTTTAGGTCGTATTTGGATTCTAGGCGGACACTGCCATGGAAAGTAAAACGAAGCGCGAGATAGTCCTTCAATAGATGCCATTTTTGTGGCTCTAATACCTGAACGAAGGGCTTCGGATGAAATTTGGAAATGGCACCTAATTTCTCTGCAGTGTCAGCTACAACATAGATGCCAAGCACCTCGTTTTGGAACTCTCTGGTATTATTTCCCAGCTTCATCAAGTAGCTATCGATCCTCTCATACCATGCTTGGGGTGCTTACTTTAGCCCATAGAGGGCCTTCTTCAACCTGCACACATGAGATTCTCGATCATAAATCTCAAATCCTTCGGGTTGCTCCACATAGACCTCCTCTTTGATCGAACCATGTAAGAATGTAGTCTTGACATCCATCTGATGTAGGTTCCATCCTTGCGAAGCAGCAAGGGCTATGATTGAGCAGATAGTGGTATATCGGGCAACAGGTGCAAATATCTCGTCATAGTCTATACCTTCCTTTTGGGAGAAGCCTCGAGCGACAAAACGAGCCTTATACTTTTCCGTACTTCCATCAGCTGCATGCTTTATCTTATAAAGCCATTTAGAAGTGACAACTGTCTTGTCCTGGGGTCTGGGGACCACATCCCAGACATCGTTCTTCATAATAGACTCATATTCTTCGGTCATAGCATCCTTCCATACTTGATGCTTGACGACATCTATGAATGATGAAGGCTCATTTTGGATGATCGTGCTCATGATAGTCAGGTATCCCTGATACTTGTTCGGCTTCTTACTTTCACGGAAGGTTCCACGGGGAGCTGTGTGTCCTTCAGCATCATCAAGTGTCCCCTAAGCCATGAAGGCCTCTTCCTTGAAGAGGAAGGCTCAGGTGGTGGAGGATCAATAGGATCCATAGGTTCTTCCACATCGGGCATTGTCTCATCTTCCTTTTCCTTCGGTTCCCTGGTGTCAGCTTCTTTAGATCCCCTTAAAGTAGGAAGATTGTCTATTTTGCTAAGAGCCATATCTTCGTCAAAGGTGACATCATGACTAATCTCAACTTCCCTTTGACCAGCTACATAGATTCTATAGCCCTTAGTATTTTCGCTATAGCCCACGAAGATTCCTTTCTTTCCAGATGCACCCAATTTATTCCTTTTCTCTTTCGGCACATGAAAATATACAGGGCTTTGAAAAATTCTAAAATGAGATACGTCAGGTTTCTTACCAGTGAACATTTCTTCAGGAGTTTTGGAACCCAATGCTTGATGAGGGCATTGGTTTTGTACATATATGGCGGTGTTTGCAGCTTCGGCCCATAGAAACTTCGGAAATCTTGGATCACGGAGCATAGCACGGACAACTTCCACAATCGTATGGTTCTTCCTTTTCGCCACGCCATTATGCTCAGGAGTATACGGTGTAGTGGTCTCTCTCTTAATGCCAACCTCTTTGCAAAAGTCATGAAAGTCATTGGATTCATATTTAGTCCCATTGTCAGTCCTTAGGATCTTGATCTTCTTTTCGGTTTGATTCTCGATCAAGGCTTTGAAGTGTCAAAACCAGGAGAACACTTCATCCTTCTTTTTCAAGAAATATATCCAAGTCTTGCGAGAATAATCATCTGTAAAAGTGAGGTAATATAAATATCCTTCCAAGGAGTTCACAGGCATCATACCGGATATGTCTGAGTGAACTAACTGCAATATATGGGAGGTCTTGCTTTGGCTTGAGGGGAATGGTCCCCTTTTTAGCTTTCCTTAGGCACATCTTGGACATACACCTTCTTGCTCTAATTTGAACTCGGGCATCCCGGTCACCATTTTTTTTTACATCAGGTAGAGCTTTATAATGAAGGTGAGCAAACCTTCGATGCCATAGTTCGGACTGAAGAGATGTGTCACAAGTCATGACACCCAGTGGACTTCCTCCGACCTGATATAATGAATCAACTCGAAACCCAAGAGTGAAAGCATCTTTATAGTCCTTTTTCCATACACGTACCTTGCCGTCACTGAAAGCCACATTGTAGCCTTTGTCTTCCATTGCCGAAATGGACACCAGGTTCTTTTTGAGATCAGGTACATATAATACATCTTATAAGTGGATGGTATTACCGTGATTCAATTGAAGAGTGACATTTCCTACGCCTTTCATGGGATATTTGAATTGTCTCCAAGAACAATTTCCAGGTTGGTTTCTTTCTCTACCAGATTATAGAGAGCTTCTTTGTAACCAGTGAAGTGCCTTGAGGCACCACTATCAATAAGCCAATTTCCCAGCGAGTCCGGGGGAGCAGTGGTAGATAGAGTAGCTGGTAGATAATACTCATCTTGCTTATTGTCAACAGTGTTAGATTCATACCTGGAATTTCTTGCCTTCTTGAATGGTTGTCCTCTTCCTTGATTTCCAACACTCCTTTTACCTCGGCCATTTGACCTGCCATTTCTTTGATTGCCTTGAGAGGGATTTTGATCATCATCCCGGTGTGAGTTCCTTTTATCAGGACACTCCCTTGCATAATGACCTGGTTTATTGCAATGGTAACATCGTCCTTTTCCACCCTTTGGTCCAGCCTTCCTTTTGGATTTAGCCTCGGAATTGTTTCTTCTTTTAGCATGAGAAGAAAAGGCAGCGGGATGACCTTTAAGTGTGGGCATTTCCTGTTCTTCCATTCTTGCTTCTTCTTGAATGCATCTAGCCATTAATTCCTCAAATCCAGGAATTACATTATTGTTGAGGAGAGTAGTCCTGAATATATACCATTCAGATGGTAGTCCTCCAAGAGTTGTGAGTGCCATTTCCCTGTCAGGAATTACTTCCCCAATAGATAGGAGATCGTTCTTGATCTCGGTGATCCTTAAGAAATATGCTTGCATATTTTCATCTTTGCCCTTCTTAATTTCCTTCAGCTTATTTCTAAGAAACAGAACTTGATTTGCATCATTAACTTTAAATAAACTCACCAGTCTATCGTAGATTTCCTTGGAGGTGTTCAGCTCAGAAACATAGGCCACCAAGTGCTTGTCGATAGAGTCCCGGATGATCTTCTTTGCTTTGACTTCTCCCTTGGTCCATTTGTTCCTGGCAGCAGCGGATGCATTTGATGGAGGCTCGACAACTCCGCCTCTCACATGGTCCAGCACTTCTTGTTCTTCTAATGTTAGATCGAGAGACATCTTCCATCCGTGGTAGTCAGACTTCTCACGGAGTTTGTCTTCAGCAGGGAAGTGTGTTGAGGACCCCATAGTTCTTTTTAGATAGCCTTGTCTTCGGTGATTGCTCTTTCTCTTACTTGGGCTTTGTCTTCACCTCAGCTCTGATTCCATGTTAAATTATGGTATGTTCTATGCTGAGAGCAGTTTACTTATCTTTCTTTTTATTATCCACAGATTAGCAAATGTACATTAAGTAAAGTGCAGATAGAACATTTAAACGATCAACAGAAAACAAGCCAAGACAAGAGATATAAGATGTGGCGGCTAGCCAGAGACAAACCCCAATATGGGGAAACCCTTTGATCAAATCTTCTTTTATCTTCAATAATTCAACAGAGAGAAATAGTACAAAACTCTGATTTATATTAGTAGCATCAATGGCATCAGCCCTAAACTAGGGCAGTCAATATCTGTCAAATCGGAGGTCGGATCACCTTGATTCCTGTGCCAAAAAATGCGGCCTTCCAAGGAGAGTCAGCTTCACCTACTGCGCAGTCAGAGAGAGAGAGAATGCTGGTCAACGCTGGTCAAAGTTTCAATCTGCAGCTTGTAAACCCTAGAAAACTGCGTCCTTCCTTCCCACGTGTGAGAGAGAGACCTTTCTGTGCAGGAGAGAGAAGAGACTCTTTTTCTGCGCAGGAGAGAGAGATGTGTGATGAGAAGTGAAGTGTGCAAATGAGGAGAATGCTCCTTGTATTTATATGCAAAACGTTGATGATGAATAGATGCGTCTGTTGGGCTTCTGAGCCTACATAAGTTGTTGGCCGACTTTGACAATTAGTCCATAATCTAAATAAATTCATATCTTGATAAATACTAATCGGAATCGGATGATCTTTAGATCAATCGTACACCTCTTGACGAGAGGAATCCAAGAAAAATATAATCAGCCATGAATAAGGTGACACACATGAAGTTTGGCCCTAGTTGCCAATTTAACACACTGCAAGGTCACCGTGTTAACCACTAAATAGTTTCCAAGCCCTTTAAGCTAGGTGAGAAGGGCTGCCTTTGATTTCTATCAACCTAGCTTATTCTAGGAGGTAAGTTTTAATGCAAGTTAGATCTAGGATGCTTATGCAAGAGATTATGAGTGAGATTATCTTGAGTTAAGATTGTTTATGTTACTTAAGTACTTAGAGTGAATTAGCTTATAGCGAGAGTACTTAACAATGATGAGATGACAATCTTGAACAAGATAAATTGCTTTAGAGACACAAGTGCAAAACTTCAACAAATTCTCACAAGATGTAAAATGCCAATTTCTCAACAATGTTCGATACCACTTTAAGATAAACTAATCACCATTTAAGATAGCCAAATGAAAACTTAGATGCCAAGACTTAGAGTGATTACCAAATAAAGATGCCAATTAGATTCCAATTATCACAAGATCAGATCTAGAGCATAGATGTAGGAGTGCTTTAGGTGCCAAATTCTAGAAATTTTACAAACTTAGAGTAAACCACACAAGTGTTAGATCTCAACAGTGAAATCAACAGTAGTACTTCAGAAAATGTCAACGCTCATTAGTGTTATGACAACTTGGGAGCGGGAGCGGGAGCGAAAACGGGAGCGGGAGCGACCATTTTCAGAAGCTCTCGGTTTGGGAGTGAATCCGGGAGCGATTTTTAAAATATATATATTTTATATTTTTTAATTTTTGATACATATATGTCAACAAAAACATGTAGAATGATGAATTAGATATAAAAAACATAAAAAAACATAGAGTGATCATTGAACCATATCACATCAATCATCTAGAAATTATAATCTTCATCAACCATGTCCACAAGTTAGTAAAATACATATTACCACTGCAACATATTGAGTCTCGTGAATCGTGATTCATCAAATTCAATCTTAAAGTTTCAACTTCAAGCTTTTAAAATTGAAAATTCAATATATAACATTTATCATCATTGATCACCAAAGTTGTACTTGTAAGCTAAGTTTAACCATTACAAGAAGTAATATCTTAGATATTTCTAAGTCCTAACTTCTAACTGTTAACATGAAATGAAATGTTATAAAATGAAACATGAATAATGAAATGAAATGAAACAACTTTAGTCTTTCATGAAGCATCATATTCATAATTCACAATCATTACCAATGAGTTATAATTGCCAACTTCAAACTTCAAATTTTCATTGTCACAGTCATATATTGTTTACAAAAAATATCATTATGATATGAAAGAGTCAAGAGTCAAGAGTCAAGGACTCAAGACTCAACAGTTATGAAAACTAATAGAAACTAGAAAAGACAAGTAAAGTGTAAATCTACATGTGGCCCTTGCCATGAGAGTCTCCAGGAGTATAAGCAGGTCGTGGTGGTCTTTTAGGAGTCTCCCGCACAGACCGACGACCAGAACTAGAAGGCACATGCCCTCCACATGAGGGTGTAGATGGAGGTGGCGACAACAAAGGAACAAGACTCGGACCTCGAGCACTGCTACTGGATGGTGGAGGTGGAGGTGGCATGGCTGCTGCAACTGCAGCTGCTTCATCTTCATCCCTTATAAGTTCCTCTTCTAGTTCTTCAAGATGCACTATACCATCCTCCAAATTGTCATCCTCTAGGTGATTGTCCCAAATTTTATATGTGGGATCCTCATAAGCCCGATCACAGTAATAACTCAACAACCTCAAGTTTTAGTGCACATAAACCAAGCTTTCTGCTCGGTTTTCATTGAGTCTGTTTCTTTTCACATTGTGTATGAAGCTGTAGGTGCTCCAACACCTCTCTGCAGAAGAAGTATTCACAACCTGTGATAGAAACTTTTTTGCCAATTTTGGCAAAAGTCCATGGCTGCCATATGTTTCCCACCATGTGAGAGAATCAAATCTGTCTCTGTCTTCCATTGCATGGAAGGTACCAAACAAACCAGTGCCACTGAAGTATTTGCTTATTTCAAGGCGCACAGCTACACATTCCTCCCTGTCAGGTATCAACTTTTTCTAATGCTTGCAAATATCCACTAGTTACCTCTGCATCTAAATGGGGTTTAGTCCTAATCCCACCCCCTGGTGCAGGTTGGCCCAACCAAGATGTAGAGTAGTATTTTGGTGTAAGGATATACGCCAACCAATGTAGTGGAAGATTAAGTCTACTCCACCGTTCACACACACAATCATGAATCAATTTGTACAAGTCGGGATCTCTGTTATGAACAATATCTTTTATTTGCCCCAACATGGTATCCATCTGCTCATACACCTCACCAATCACTGGTTTGTCTATATCTGCAAACCGAATCATGTGATAAATGGGCTTGGTGAAATCCAATACTTGCCTCACACTTCTCCAAAACTGACCATCAAGAGCGGCCTCCTCCACCAGTTCAAAACCTCGCATGTCAGCTGCATTTGTAGCCCTTTCCTTTAATACCTGCCAATGTGGACTTGATACCATGCTAGCCAATGACTCTCTTACCTTCAAAAGGCGCCTGAAGGTGAGGTAATAGCTACCAAATCTGGTCTTTGCAATCTTCAACAACTCCAATCTCGAGTGACTGCGGAAAAGGCCATGGGTATTGCTATGATTTGTAATAAATTTTATCATTTGTTTGCCTTTCTTGTACAAATCACCAATCCATTTGTATTGTGCATTTTTGTTCTTGACAACATCATGCATCAGAAGGTTCAATGTGTGAACCAAACATCCAGACCAAAATATGTTGGGGTATTTATCCTCAATAATTGCTCTCACTGCCTTACAATTAGGAGCATTATCAGTGATGACTTGGATGACATTGTATGGCCCAATACGGTCAATTGTTTCAAGTAATGCTTCTGCAATGTTGATGGCGGTCCTGAACTTGTCTAAGTAATCATGTGTAGTTAGAAAGATGGCACCACTAATAGACACAGCAAGAACACTTATCAATGGCTTGCCTTTTACATTTGTCCATCCATCAGATACAATGGACACCCCATGGTCAGTCCAAGAACTTGTTATTCTATTCAAAGAATGTGATATTTTTGCTTTTTCATGATCAAGTCCAATGGTTCTTGCCTTGTCATACCCAGGGCTCTTGTATCCTTTAGGGGCATCATTTAGGCAGAAAGCATTTCGTGCCAATAAGGTGAGCGAAGAACATTGAATGGTATCCCACATGCATAGAGAAACTTGTAAACCTTTGAATCCACATCATTCCTACACCCCTCATCAAGGAAATCTGATATGGTTCTACGTCTTAAACCTGATGACCCTGTGCCTCCATATCCACTGCCTTGGGAGGATGCTGAAGGAGTTCTTTGTGCTTGTGATTGTGAGCTTGGTTCAAAGAAGCCCCTTGATTTTTTTGATTTGTATTGGGCTTCCTCCTCTTCCCTTATGTATTTGGCTCTATCCGCTGCTAACACCGCTGGACAAGTTTTGATTCCTATTTGTTTGTCTCCATCCCATGGCCTTTTCCCGCAGAGGTGTCTTCTGGCACGGGTGTATGAACCTGTGTAATCATTGTTGCAATGGGGGCAATGAAATTTAGTGGTTACACCCCCTCCCTGTTTCAGCCCTGTTAACATATTTCTACAATGGGGTTTGGTCTTGTTTAGTTTTTTGAGATTCATGTTCACCCTCCTCCAGTCCCTCCTCACCGGGGTTTTCATCAATTCGACTTTCTCCAGCTTCTTCATCCCCCTTTTCATTTTGGCCCCTCCGTTTCCTACTCTCCAGCACCATAATAACCATAAAAGGGACCAAGAAGAGGAAAATGCCAAGAAATATAGCCAGGTCCATGATGTTTGATATTTGTAGGCTTTTGAATCTGCAAATTAATTTAATTTATTTAGATTAATTAATTTAATTTAGATTCATGATTTTTTTACTAAATATAGTTAATAAACTAAATAAACTAAATTAAACTAACTAAATTACTACCTAACTAAATTACTAAGTTACTTACCTCTTTGCAGGCTTGCTCCTTGCTCCTCGGCGCTTGCTCCTCGCTCCTTTGCTCTTGCTCTCCAGCTTCTACTCAACTCATTCAACTGATAATGAAATATTTTTAGCCCCATTGGGTTTTTAAAACAATTTTTTTTTTTTTTTTTTTTTTTTAAATTTGATTTTTTTGGCGTCCGCAGATTTTATTTTATTTTTATTCATTGGATCGCTCTTGGCGCTGCCTGATTCGCTCCCGGAGCGAAAATTTAAAGCCCGAGAGCGATCGCTCCCTGATCGCTTCCGGGTTGTAATTTTCGCTCCGGGAGCGACGCTCCCGACAACGCTTCCGACCCGCTCCCACCTGGAGCGTGGATTGGGAGCGGGTTTGAAGGGGGGGGGCGCTCCCCCACAACTCTGGAAATTATAAAATTTGCCCAACACACGAAGTATAAAACTTTCCAATGACCAGCAGAAGTAAATTTATGTATCTAACTTACTTTATGATGACGTATTCAGTGATATTTCAGATCTGTAATAAGTTATTACAGTAGTAAATGGACCCACAGATCAGCAAGTTAGTGATGTCAGAGTCAATGCCCAGTATACCAAAAAATAGTAAAATTTATCCAACTTGAAAAAAATCAATTTTTAGGGTTTTTAGAGGGTGTGATTCAAAAAATTTCAGATCTGATCTGTTTATTACAGCAGTAAATAAATGACAAATCAGTAAGCTAATGAAGTTACAATCAATGCCAAAATTGCCTAGAAATAGGAAAATTTATTGGAAATTGAAAATTTCAAGTTTTAGACCCTTATCAAGTGTATGCTTCAGAAATTTCAGATCTGAAAACTTCAGTTATGCAGTAAATTCCAGCAAGCATAAAAGTTAGATCTAGGGTGCCCAAGTGGCCAAAATTCATGAAAATGAAAATTTTGCAATTTTAAACAATTTTGACCATGTAACATGTGATTTTAGGGCTTAATTATTGTTGATTTAACTGCTGTAATAAAACAAAGATAAAACTAGGGTTTAGAGGTCAAACCCTAGGCCTCAAGCCTTGTAGAAGCACTTGCCCAAGTGGCCCAAAAATTTTGGATGAAGATGCCACTTGAAAATCAAAATTTTGGAGACCTTAAACTTGCAAAACCACCAAGGAATCAGTCTTAAAAATTCAGATGAGGGTTTAGGGCAGATTAGGGCAGAAAGTGACCAAGGAAGGGCAATGCTAGGCCAAGGAAGGCCAACGTTGGGGGATAAAGAGGCTAGGAAGGCAGGGCTGAAATGGCAAGAGAAGGCCAGAAAAGGTCAACGCTGGAGGAGGAAGAGGCCCAAGGGCTTGACGCTGGGGCAAAGGAGGCTCAACAAGGAGGACATTGAGGGTTTAAGGGGCTAAAAGCCCACGACAAGCCCTCTGGGTTGTTGTCTAGGGTGAAGGAGGCAGGCCGAGGCCTCTTAGGCCCACGGCTAGGCCTAAAAAGGCCTAATACCCTTGACACAGGGCCAAATAGGGAAGGCCGAGGCCCCTAAAGGCTACGAACAACCCTAAAAGGGCCTAAAAGTATGACGTTGGGGGCTCTAGGGGTGACGCTGGCCAAGAGAAGGCTGACGCTTGTAAAAATTTTCTGTTTTCCCACCCCGGTTTTCAGTTTCACCTTATTTCTCCCATGTAGTTAAATGCCCATTCCCATAGCCATACATTTAACAGACTGAAAAAATAAATATTGCTGAAAACACAAATTCTGGAAATTTTTCAGAGTGCTGGAAATTGCAGAAATAAAAAATCAGCAATTAAAACAGCCATTAAAACACATTTAAATTCAGTGATTTTTGGTCAACTTGACCCTGGAAAAACCCCCTACAACTCTTGGGGAAAACCAGTTTGAGAGCTCTTCTTTATTTCTGGAAAATGCCTTTTACAGAGAAAATTTTTCAGCAAAAAATCAGCAAAACAGAAATTTTCCAGCAAGCAAAACTTATCTGTTTTTAGCCCAAACGACAATCTGAAAAATGCTAGAAGAGCTGTACGGACCGTACGGATGTACGGACAGCCCTCGGAAAAAGTGCAGAAAATCGCCTCCTCGATATTCGTGCTGAAAAATATTTTTTTCCACTATTTTGCTCACAAAACTGCCTTTTTCTGCTTGTTCTTTATGCTGTTCGGATTTGCTGAAGTGCTGCCTTGGTGTGTGTGCCAAACTGCTGCCTCTTTCTCCTCCTTGTCCAGAAATCTCCCTTGCTCTCTTGCTCTCCTTCTCCCAATCTGCTCATGAAAGAATGAATGATCTTTTTCCTCCTTTTCCTCCCTTAACCCAACCCTAAATGACTTTTGGGTGATCCCTAAATCCAATGGCTGAAATAGATTTAGATCAATGGCTGAGATTAAATGCTCATTTAAATCTCACTTTCTATTTTTTAATTCACCCCACTTTAATAAAGACCCACTTAGTCATTTATTTCCAAAGTCACTTTTCCTTTCTAATTTTTCATTGACTTTATAAAGTCACTTTAAAATTAGACTTAGTAACTTTATCACTTAAAGTCACTTTCAAATTAGATTTAACTTTATAAAAATTATAAAGTTACTTTAGGAGAAAAATTAAATTCTTTTGGACACTTTTCCCTAGGCCAAAGATCAAAGCCTTAGGGAACCACCTGTCCTCCGGTACCAAATTTCAACACTCCCTCTTACCGAGGAAGGTGTTCCTCACCACACCCATCTTGTCTCTGAAGTAGACATGCTTGCCCCGTGGTAAGGCTTTGGTAAGAATATCTGCAACCTGCTCATCAGTGGAAATATACTCAAGCTTCACAGCTCCCTTCTGAACATAGTCTCTGATGAAATGATATCTGATCCCGATATGCTTTGACCTGTCATGAAATACTGGATTCTCCGTGAGTTTAATGCAACTCTGATTATCACAGTAAATCACTGAAGGTCTCAAAGGCTGACCAAATAAGCCAAACAACATCTTGCGAAGCCAGATGGCCTCACAACTAGCTAGACTGGCTGCCATATACTCTGCTTCCGCTGAACTCAGTGCTACTGACTGCTGCTTCCGGCTGAACCATGACACTACTGCTGAACCCAACCCAAAACAACACCCTGAAGTGCTCTTCCTATCAGAAGCACAACCTGCCCAATCAGAATCAGTGTATCCTGCCAATCTCACTCCATCTCCCTGCCTGTAGTCCAGACCATAATCCACTGTCCCCTGCAAGTACCGCAAAATGTGTTTTGCAGCCACCCAGTGAACCTTCCTAGGCTCACACATAAACTGACTCATCGTGTTGACTGCAAAACAGATATCTGGTCTGGTGTTGACCAAATACATCAAGGAACCAATCAGCTGCCTGTACAATGTGGGATCCACCAACTCGGAATCCGAAGCATGAAGCTTCTTCCAGTTGGTGATCATCGGTGTCGACATGGGTCTACAATCCTCCATGTGGAATCTGCTAAGGATGTCCACAATATACTTCCCCTGCCCCAGGAAGAAATGCCCCTCCTCCTGCCACACCTCCAAACCCAAAAAGTAATGCATCAAGCCGATGTCCTTCATCTCAAACTCCGCCGCAAGATCTCTCTTGCAGTGCTCTATGAGTCTCTCTGCACCTGTAATGATCAAGTCATCCACATACAGCACCAGAATGAGGGGCTCCTCACCAATCACAATAAAGTAAAGGTTCGGATCTGCCTCACTCTTTGTGAAACCCATCCCCTGCAAGTATGCATCTATCCTGGAGTACCAAGCTCTGGGAGCTTGCTTCAGGCCATAAAGGGCCTTCTTCAATCTGCACACATGGGACTCCTTCCCATGCACCTCAAAGCCCTGTGGCTGCTCAATGTACACCTCCTCCTGTATGAAGCCATTGAGAAATGCGGTCTTCACATCCATCTGGTGGATCTTCCAACCCATCTCTGCTGCTATCGATATAATGGAGCGGATCGAAGTATATCGAGCCACGGGAGCGAAGGTCTCCTCATAATCAACTCCCTCTACCTGGGAGAACCCTCTAGCCACAAACCTTGCTTTGAATTTCTCAATGCTGCCATCTGCAGCATGCTTTACCTTGTAAAGCCATCTGGAAGTAACCACGGATTTGCCCTCAGGCCTCGGCACCACCTCCCAAACATCATTCTTCATGATAGAAGAATACTCCTCCTGCATGGCCTCTCTCCAGACCTGTTGGCTAGCTGCCTCCTCATAGCTAGAAGGCTCAGAGTCAAGGATGCTGGTAACCATCGCCATATAGCTACAAAATCTCTCAGGTGGTCTACTCTCTCTGACCGGCCTCTTCGGCTCAGCAACAGATGTGGCATCTCTCAAGGTGTCCTGAAGCCACTTGGGCTTCCTCTTCCCTGAGCATGCTTCTCCCATAGGAGAATGAAACTCCTCCTCCTCATCCCCATCAGTAGCCTGAACTCCTGACTGTCTGTCTGCTGTCCTCCTGCCTGCACCTGAACCTGTAGAAGCTGAGGTACCGTGTGAACTGTCCATCAGTGGACTCCCTAGTGAACTGCTCTGTGAACTGCTCTGCATGCTGCCCGGAGCACCACCCCTCTGGCTCGGCGAGCCACTGCTCACTGATGGACCTGACATCCTCATAGATGTACCTCCGGATCCTCCTGATCCCTGCCCACTGGATCCCTGCGACTGACTCAACTGCTGCTGAGGGTCTGGCTGATCCAGATACTCTAACTCCCGTGACCTCCTAAAGGCCCTTTCCTCCTCGAACTTCACATCCCGTCTGACAACAACTCTCCTCTGTGCAGGAATGTAAATCCGAAAGGCCTTTGAGGTCTCACTGTAGCCCACAAAGATACCCTTCTCTGCGGTGGGCTCTAGTTTGGTCCTCTCCTCCTTGGGTATATAGGAGTATGTAATGCATCCAAAGATATGAAGATGACCAAGATTAGGCTTCTTCCCAGAGAAAGCCTCCTCCGGAGTCATGTGCCCCAAGGCACGATGCGGACTCCTGTTCTGCAAGTAAACAGCTGTGTTGCAGGCCTCTGCCCACAAGAACAATGGCAACCCCTGATCATGTAACATGGCTTTGGCAGCCCCTATGATGGATCTGTTCTTCCTCTCCGCAACCCCGTTCTGCTGGGGGTTGTAAGGAACAGTGAACTCCCTCCTAATGCCTGCCTCCGCACAATAGTCAACAAACTCTCCAAGGGTGTACTCTCCTCCATTGTCCGACCTCAGGGACTTGATCTTTCGACCTGTCTGAGTCTCCACAAGAGCTCTGAACTCCTGAAACCGCTTGAAGACCTCACTCTTGGTCTTCAAGAAATAAATCCAGGTCCTCCTGGAGTGATCATCAATGAATAAGACATAGTACTCATATCCACTCAAGGAAACATGAGACATCCGACCGCTCACATCGGAATGAATCAAATCAAGTATCCCCGTCGCTCTGCTGTCACTGCTGGGAAAAGGGGATTTGGCAAACTTGCCCATCGCACAACCTCTGCAAGTATCGAAGTGATCAGTACTGAAATCTGGCACACCTGTGGTGATCTCCCGCAATGTCCTCAAGGCTCCATGATACATGTGTCCCATCCTGCGGTGCCAAATCTCACACAGCTCAGAACTGCTAGCTCTGCTGTCGGTACTACACCTCAATGCCAAAGGGGGCTGGAATGCAAACTTGTACACCTTTGCATGGCGTACACCTATCACTCTAGCTGAATCAGCTGGAGAGCCCCTGGGATACATCAACACCTGTCCTTCCCTGAACAGTACCTCATATCCTCTGTCCTCCAAAGCTGAGACGGATATGAGGTTCTTCCTCATCCCTGGCACATAAAGAACCTCTGACACCTTCAAGGGAGGTTTGGACTCCCTCTGAAATGTCACTGTCCCCACCCCGACTGCTCTAACAACTCTGTCATCACCGAGTACTACCTCAATATCAGTGCCACTCTCTGAAAGCTCTGAGAAGTACTCCCGGACTCCTGTCATGTGACGTGAAGCCCCACTGTCCACATACCAGATACCTGTAGATGCTCCGCTAATCGAGGGAAAAGCATGCTCCCTCTGAACCTGTGTGGCAGGTGATCCTGCACTAGAGGACTCACATGTAGTGAACGCAAACTCCCGGTCAAAACGACCTGCAAAGTCCTCAATCTCAGCTGAAGCTGCCACATCCTGGTTCTTCCCCTTCTTCTTCTTCTTCTCCGGACACACAACTGCATAGTGTCCCATCTTCTGACAATTCCAACACTTCACTTTGGAATAGTCCTTTTGTGAGTTACCCTGTTTACCTTTACCTTTGCCTTTGCCTCCACCACCGCTTGTGGAAGCCTGCTTCTTCCCTTTGCCTTTCTTGCCTCCTGCCACCAGTGCTACGTCCTCATCCTGCTCAACTGGCTTGGCTGCCCCAAGCTGTCCTTTCCTGATCTCTGTCTGAATACAATCATCCCAAAACCTCTCCCATGTGGGAAGGGTCTCACGTGCACAAACCCCATCAGCAAAGTTCAACCATGAACGGGGGAGGCCATTCACTGCAATCCGCACCAACTCAGTGGGTGGAATGGCCTCTCCAATCGCTGCCAACTCATCTCTCACATTGGTAATCTTTGTGAGATATCCAGCTGCACTATCATTCCCCATCTTAATGTTCTTCAGCTTCTCCTTCAGGACCATCTTCCGGTTCTCATTGGTACTCTGGTAGAGATTGGACAATGCTGTCCACATCTCATGGGCATTGCTCTTTCCTCTCACATGAGGAATGCAATGGTCTTTGATTCCGTCTAGAATCAGCCTTTTACCCTTGTTGTTCTTTCTATTATAAGCTGCCAACTGAGTAGCATCAGTAGGCACAACAACAGGGTGCTGTGCTGTATGCACCATGATATCCCAGACTTCTGCCTCCTCAAAGATACTCTGCATTCTCTCCTTCCAAACGCTGTAATTTGTATGCCCATCCAACCTATCCTCCACCCTCAATCCCAATGACATCTTGCTGTCCTAAAACTGAAAAATAGCACTGCTGTGGTAAAGATAAACCTGCTGTTTATGAAAAATCAGCTTGCTGGAATTTTCTGAGTGAAAAAATCAGCAGCTGTATTTTTTCTCTTTTGCTGTCCCAAACTGCCCTTCAGCACTCAAGCTCTGATACCATGTAAAAATTTTCTGTTTTCCCACCCCGGTTTTCAGTTTCACCTTATTTCTCCCATGTAGTTAAATGCCCATTCCCATAGCCATACATTTAACAGACTGAAAAAATAAATATTGCTGAAAACACAAATTCTGGAAATTTTTCAGAGTGCTGGAAATTGCAGAAATAAAAAATCAGCAATTAAAACAGCCATTAAAACACATTTAAACTCAGTGATTTTTGGTCAACTTGACCCTGGAAAAACCCCCTACAACTCTTGGGGAAAACCAGTTTGAGAGCTCTTCTTTATTTCTGGAAAATGCCTTTTACAGAGAAAATTTTTCAGCAAAAAATCAGCAAAACAGAAATTTTCCAGCAAGCAAAACTTATCTGTTTTCAGCCCAAACGACAATCTGAAAAATGCTGGAAGAGCTGTACGGACCGTACGGATGTACGGACTGTACGGACGTACAGATGTACGGACCGTACGGACTGTACGGATTGTACGGACAGCCGTACGGACTTGTACGGACAGCCCTCGGAAAAAGTGCAGAAAATCGCCTCCTCGATATTCGTGCTGAAAAATATTTTTTTCCACTATTTTGCTCACAAAACTGCCTTTTTCTGCTTGTTCTTTATGCTGTTCGGATTTGCTGAAGTGCTGCCTTGGTGTGTGTGCCAAACTGCTGCCTCTTTCTCCTCCTTGTCCAGAAATCTCCCTTGCTCTCTTGCTCTCCTTCTCCCAATCTGCTCATGAAAGAATGAATGATCTTTTTCCTCCTTTTCCTCCCTTAACCCAACCCTAAATGACTTTTGGGTGATCCCTAAATCCAATGGCTGAAATAGATTTAGATCAATGGCTGAGATTAAATGCTCATTTAAATCTCACTTTCTATTTTTTAATTCACCCCACTTTAATAAAGACCCACTTAGTCATTTATTTCCAAAGTCACTTTTCCTTTCTAATTTTTCATTGACTTTATAAAGTCACTTTAAAATTAGACTTAGTAACTTTATCACTTAAAGTCACTTTCAAATTAGATTTAACTTTATAAAAATTATAAAGTTACTTTAGGAGAAAAATTAAATTCTTTTGGACACTTTTCCCTAGGCCAAAGATCAAAGCCTTAGGGAACCACCTGTCCTCCGGTACCAAATTTCAACAACGCTAGGGTTGGAGGGGCTGGATCTAGTCCTAGGAAGGCCAAAAATTGAAACCCTTGTCTCAATTTTTTTCTTTGTTTCTTTGGATCTGAATTTTGCCACAAAATCTTCACTGAATACCCTTGCAAAATTGTCTAAAGACTAGATCTTACCCTTAAGGGCCTAGATCTAGCTCTTTTTGCACTTGATCCCTTGATCCAACTTGAAACGATGAAAATAAAACACCCAAACCCTAAATATATACAAAATACTAAAAATCCTCAAAATCCAAGTTAGAAAAAATAATTTACAAGTTAGATCTACAAATATACAAGGGTTTTAAAAAATTTTAAAGTTTTGAAAAAATATTTTTTATGGAGTTTTTTCCTTTGAAGAATGGCTAAAAATACTTTAGAAACCCCAATGTATACTATAGCCTTAGCAAATATTTAATCCACCATATAAATATTAGAATCCAAGCAACAATGATTTTTGCCCAAGTTTGTGAACTTGGAGGCCAAGGACTGAAGTACCTACAAGCACTATGAATTTATCTCAAAATAATTTGTTAGATCATATGGGGAATCAAACCACCTAAGATTAGCCGAAAACTATCAATAGTATGGTTTTACTTCCATCTAATGAAAAAATAAATCTTACCAATATTCAGCACAACCTAGAGATGCCCGTAGTTAGCACATACCACAAATCAATAAGCAAGAACACCTTGAATTGCACCCCAAAGTCTTTAGTATGCGTGGAAAAGATAGTTCCCAGTGGGACAATAGTTACAAAGCTGCTTGAGCAGAGATCAAGATGCTAGAGACTGAAATGACTCTCTAATTTATCGATTTATCTTCCAAGTGGAAAAATAACAACTAGTTTCTTTGATCTTTGTCAAAATAATCTTGGCCGCTTATAAACACTTAAAGATCTTTTAATTTTGGCCCTTGATTTTTTATTTTTGAGGAATTTTCGAATTTATCATTTAATTCCATTTTTATTAGCTCAAAATTAATTATTTTGAGCTAATTTCTTAAAAAAATTGACTTTGACTTAACCACCAAGGTCCAAGGGTCCAAATTTTCTTGAAATATACAATATTTCCTTGGTGGAGGACCTTTAAAAATTGATTCCTTTAGGACCCACGAATTTTTCCACTTGGAGAATTATTTTTCCTAAGAAAATTTAATTGACTCTATTAATTAAATTTTTGGCTTAGGATTTAATTTTTATTTTGCCAGAAAAATTAATTAATCTACACACGAGGGATTTAATTATTTTTTCAGCCTCTAATACATAAGATTTTACATTTACAACCCTCAAAAGGGGAATAGACATTTGACTTAGGCCCTCAAGACACATAGCCCATCTACGACATAATATGATTTAATATACTAAGTGATTTGTAATAAAATAATTAAGCCAACTAGCTTAAATTATTCCCAAATCACTTTTACATTAGACTCTACTAAAAACACTAGGACTCACCTAAGATTCTGACAATAAATTTCACCCTATCTTTGGGGTTTAAGCTGGAGGGAAAAAACTCTTCTAATTAGCCGTGTCTAGAAACACAGGTAATCAGCGAGGTTAAAAAACCTCCTAGGATGAAATTCGTCATCAAAATTATAGGCTTACTTAGGTTGTTACATATACTCAAGGTCTTACTAGGATCATTTACATTATATAACTTGTAGAATGGGTTTATAATGACATGTAGACTGTTGACAGATGACCCAATCTTGTTGAAAAAATTTGGCACTTTCGCTTCCTTGGAACTTTTACAAATTGAGTGCAACACAGTTCATGGTGTCTTTGTCTCGTTGAGTTGTGGTATGTTCTGGGTACGGACGTTCCTATATTGTGCTTTACAGTTTAATTGAATTGTTATTTCATTGTAGATGATAGGAACATTCTATTGGTAAGTTATGGGCTTATCTTAGGTGATCTGATTCATTGTATGTTTTAACAGTTTATTCTTGAGAAAATATATAGTGTTTGCAGGTTCCCCCACCCCTTGGGCTCCAGGTTCACAAACTATGGGCACAGGCTAACTATATTTGGATTCTGAATATTTTATATGATTGTCTATATTCGCTAAGGCTATGGTTTGACATTTATTTTAGAAATACATTTAGCCATTGTCAAGATTTACAAAAAAATTATTCTAAAAAATTCTTCTAAGCATTGTACATTTGTATATTTTGTATAACTATTTTGTAAATTATTTTATTGTCTAACCCTTGTTTTGCAGCTGGGGTTTTTCTGGGGTTTTTGGGATTTTGATTTTTTTTTTTTGTATATTTTGGGGTTTTGGGCTATTATAAATTTATTTGTGCAGGTGAGATCAAAGGAAAATTGCTGGATTAGAGCTAGATTTAGGCCCTTTAAGGTAAGATCTAGCCTATAAAATTGTTTTTCAAGGCCAACAATTGAAGAATTTTGCAGAAATTGAAGATTTGAAGCAAAATATTTTTTTTGGGCGAGGGTTTCAAATTCTTTTAGGGCCTTGGGGCCTAGCGTGGCCCCTTCTAGCCTCAGCGTCAGCCTCTAAACCCTCAACGTCAAGGCTAGCCGCATGCCTCTAAGAGCCTCGACCTGCTCTTGTGACCTTGCCTTGGGTGTTTTCAGAGCCTTATAGGCCTGACCTTAAGGTCTATCCCTCTCGGCCGGCCCTCTTTTGCTTGGCCGTGAGGCCGAAAGGCCTTGACCTCCCTCCTTATTCCTCCGCTCGACCTTCTCTCCTTCTCCATCCTCTTTTTTCTCCCCTTTTCCCTCCTCCGCGGCCTCTTCCAGCCCTCCTTCCCTCTTCTTCTCACCTTGCCGTGAGCTTACCAGCCCCTAAACCCTTTGCTATGAGCCCTTCTGGCTCGTTCCCTTGTGCCGCAAGCTCGTTAGGGCCTCCTCATCCAAGACGTCAGTCCTTCTAGGCCTTGTTCTCCTTTCTTTGGCCCTTAATTTGCCTATCTTACCCTCATTTATCCCTGTAGGTGATCTATGAAAATTTTTGAAGCTAATTCTTGGTTATTTTTGCAGAGAAATTGGCCAAAATTTGTGTTTTCAGGTGGCATAGTCTTTGGAGAAATTTTGGCAAACTTGGCAAGTGATATTCAAGACCTAGGGCCTAAGGGTTTGGTTTCTAACCCTCATTATTGCTCACTGTTTGCTACAACTCTTTGAATACCTTCATAACAGTGGTAAAATATCATTTAAATTGGCTTAAAACAAGTTCATAAATTGTCTAACATACTAGGGAGTTAATTGCTTAAGTTGGGCATTCATCATTAGGCTTGTTTCATGGTTTATTGCTGACTGTAATGAGAGTAATCAGATCTGATATATCACTGATAAACACATTTAAGAGGCATAAAATTGATTGGTAAGATATCTAGCACATTGTCACATCATTTAAGCAACTTGGGCATTAATCTTTTGGCATAAATCTTCAAGTTTTCATGACTGATATCTCTGCATAATAAGTGTGATCAGATCTGATATCATACTGAAAAATACATCATAAGAAGTTTGGTTAGCTTATATTTTTGTTTGGCAAGTCATTGGGTGTCTCATTGCTCATATTTGGTTCATACATGCTTGTCATTTTTGGATCTAGAGTGATTTTACTTGCTGCTGTCCTAAAGGCCTAATAATTGTTCATTTGAATGTGATTGGGATATAAGTGACTTAAGAAATTTCCTTGCTCATACTCCATTGATAATAATTGTTCATGTTTTCATGTGCTATTAGGTTGCTAGCATTGATATTTGGAATCTAACATTGTGTTTCTTGTGAGTTTCATAAGTATCAAAGTTCATAACTTTACAAGCTCACTCTCTCTAAAGCACATTGATCTAAATAATCTTGTTGCCTCTTTGAGTAATCATCATTGGATATTGGTATCTAATTGTGTTTTCCTTTCTAATCAAAAGAGCCTTGGTGAATAGTGTTTCATTATTGCTTCATTGGTGAATGATAATCTCATTTTGACATTAAGATCTAAATGCTCTTTACTTGAAATATTTAGATTAGCATTGAAGTATCTTGTTTCTCTTAAGTGGCAATCTAATTGGTGTTCTTTGCTTAAAGGCTTCTAATCTAATTGAGCATCTTGTTGGCATTAAGTAATATTGGCATAAGCATTTATCTTGTTGAAATATCTTGGAAGATTTCAAATTGTCTCAAGTAATTGTCATTGGCATTTCATATTTAATCATTGAAGTGGATAAGTGCTCTAAATTGCCATCAATTACATTGGTTAAGCATCTTGTGGAAGATAATTTTGTCTTAAGTTGAATTGATCTATTGTTGAGTATTGACACTTGATAATTTGACACATTCTTGGTGATAAGATTGTCTCTCCATTTATTATTAAGTACTCTTGTCATAAAGGCTAATCATAACTTAAGTACTTAAACATTAAACAATCTTAACCTAAGAAATCACTCATACACCTTGCACAAACATCCTAAGTTTAGTTGCATTAATAACATACCTCCAAGCATAAGCTTGGTTGATAGACATCTAGGGCCACCTTTTCTCAGTTTAGCTTGAGGGATTCAACAACTTTCTAGTGGTTAACACGGTGACCTTGCTGTCGTCAGAGCCATAGTCTCTGCAGTACCGGAGGCATCTGGTGGTTGGAACACAGGGGGAGGTATCGTTAATCAAGTCTGTGCTTGCTTTTCGTTGGCTTCTATTCCACAACCTACTCTAAACACTGGTTCCAAAATAGTTAATAGGAATGTCCACTTAGAATAGGCATATAACCAAAGGTACTACATAAGGCACTGGTCTCACATTTGAATTTAATCTAATCCTTAAATCTTGCTTAAATTAACCAAGTAGCTAGGCCACTCAATCATGTCTCTCGGACTTGTTGGTTACCAATTTGTCCTTCATCTTCACATTTCCATAGGGACTACCTCCCATAGCCTGCTGTTGGGAAACAACTAGAATGAACAAGTCGTGGATTAGAGTGACAACCCCTGACCTAAGTCGTTGTCGCAGTGTTGTATAATCTGAGCGACAATAGGCCCCTTTCCTTTCTTGGATGCTTTATCCTCAAGGAAACCAAATATTCTTATCCAATCCTTCGCCATTCACTCTTCATCACATGAAGAGGAGAATGCACATGTGATATCCAACATCACTCTCTCTCAACCATAGAGGACATCCTTATTCTCCTTTAATCTTGACAGTAAAACCTTGCTCCTATACAAGGAGACTCCTTTACTCCCACTCAAAATCAGAGGAGATCTAAACTTCCTTTCTATTTGGGTAATCATCACCACAAGCCTTACAACTTGTCTTCATAAGAGTATCAACTACTAGTTTTCCATAGCTGCCCGGCTCCATCTTTCCTCTGTATCATCGAGCTCTCTTTCTTTCAAGGTATCATTGAGCCACCTTCTCTCTTCGATCTTGTGACAGGTTCCAGTTCAATGTTCTTGCCCATCGCTTTCTTCTTTGATATGAAGGCATTACATTGAGCCTTCCCAAACCTCAAGCTGATCATAGCTTCTTTTTGAAAGTGATCTTCCTTTGACCTTTAGGGTATCTTCTCGCACTGCTACCTTTCAATCTCAAGATGTCCATATCTTGAATTCACAGTTGCTAGGTACCGGATATCGAGCTTCCCTTAATATCCATTATCCATACAGTTGAACTTGCCTCAATTGCCATCATACATTCCTACAACATTCTTCCAGGTAGCAAAAACAATATGTTGACCAGATAACCAACAATTAAAAATAGACTTACGTCGTCATGATGACCTTCTTGTACCGTCTGTTGTCGCGCAGATTGACACGACAACCCTCAGACCGGGGGCTGTCACTCTGATCCCCGATCCCTCCGTTTAAGCCTATCTCCCGCGGCTAAGGGGGGTAGACCCTGTGAGATGATGAGACCAACTGTTGACCAGTTGGTTGGGAGACACGAGATACGATGTAAAAAAGCACTCGATGGATTTGATTAATTTAGCAGACCAGTGCCTTAAGAGATTGTGGTTAAAACGATTACTTTTTAAATGATATAAAAATATGGACCATGAACAGCAAACATCTATCATCAGCTAAATCACAATGCTCTTAGAATGACCAAAACGATATCTAGCAATTGAGAATTTTCAAGAAATGAAAGCTTTAAACCACCACGAATCATAAACCATTAACCAGACATCAATTTCGTATCTCGACTTGAAAAATTTAGATCCCAACATGAAAGATATAACATGATAAACAACTGAAACTGGATCCGAAAAAGAAAATTTTCCCAAATTATTATTATTATTTTTTTTTAAATTAAAATTCTAAAAATGAAAATTAGAAATCTAACTAATATCTAAAATCTAAAAAAAATAAAATAAAACTAAGGCTTAAAATTTTTATAAATAAATCTTTTTCATTTTTTTTTAAATAAAAACTATTTAATCTAAAATCTAAATTTAATTTTAAAAGAAAACCTAACCATAAAAACTTAAAACTAAATCTAGAATCTAAAGAATTTTTTTTTATATATATATATATATATTTTTTTTATATCATAAAAATGAAAATTTAAAAAAATCCTAAATTTATAAACTCTAAAATTAAAAGCTAAAGAAATAAACTAAAATCTAAAAATTTAGAATCGATACTATACAAAACCTAATTAAAATTTACATTAAACAAATAAAATCTAACAAAAGATGAATCTAAACGCTATAAAAAAAAAACAACAAACTATACAAACCTACGCTATCTACGCTAACCTACAAAATTATAAAAAAAATCGAAGAACCAAAAATCAAAAACGCTGAAGCTTATGACGTCTCAGCCACGGGAGGAAGAAGCTTAACCCTGGATTGACCGAATCGCTTTCTGAGCTGCTGGTATCGATTTGAGACCACGTTTGCGGCTTCCAGTTCAGGACGGCGGACGAGCGGAGCTTATGAAGGCACACTGGAAAAATTTCAATGATACGCAGGTGCTACGCCTATCAAACTTTCTCAAGGGTATTGTGAAACGACTGTCTCTGAGAATAAATCGAAATGAGCAGGCATGCATAAATCGTTTTGATATTCTATAGCGACCCCGACAACAAAAATTGAGCACGCAGAGAGGAATTCGGGAGCACAGTAGACGGCGGCAGGAGGAAGAATAAAAAATCGATTTGAGCTTGCAGGCATACGATAAGTCAATATATGGATTTATGAAACCAACAGAAAAATGAATACGATTTTTATTTTTATTAAAGACTGAGAAATGATTAACCATAAACACCAAGACGCGGATAAACTGAAACCGCGATGAAAATTACCTCTCACGTTACCTGGCTGCCGACGCGTATATACCTGAGTGATGGCCTGAGGATCGATGAAGCGATTTTTACCTGCTACTGCTCCTGCGTGAGAAAGAGATCACTGCGTTTATCTGCGTGAAGGGATCAACGCTTACCTTGACAGCAGCAATCGATATCGGAAATGAGAACCCGTTTAACACAGAGAAACCCTGCGTTATGGTCTGAACGTTTCAAATGGAGAAAGTTTGTGCCACTATCTGAGCAGATCTGCTACGCTGACGGAAATGATATCCACGCATAGCTCACGTGACAGTGCGTTTGCTTGGCCCGTGCTTCAGAACTTTATCGGTGGCTGGAAACTTCTTTTATAAATGCTTCTTGATGAAAATCCTGTAGCCTCAAACACAAGAAAACAAAACCCTAATGAAAACTGTAAAAAAATTTGAAACCCTAGATCAGCTAGTTAATTTACAGATTGTGGCCCCTGAAATGCCAGATTTAGCAATAACAACAGTAATATTTTCAATATATCAGAAATTTGAACTTTACTGTGAAAATAAAGAAAATCTCTCATGTAAAACAGGAAATAAACTCTCAATGATTAACCCAGGACCAAAATCAGCTAGGCTCTGCAAAGAAAAGCCTGTGGGAGTCGGCTGGTTCAGCCCAGAACTTCCCCAAACGCCCACAAATACCCTTCACCTAAAGATTTCAGCAATTCCAGAGAGTAACACCAGCCAGTTTTGGACCCCAAAGTCTTCTTTATTAACCAGAAAATCAGATTACAAGAGAGCTTTTTCAGTACAGACTCACAGATCAGCCAATCTGAAAATGACCCCTAGCACCCTACTTAAAGGAAATGTCTCCAATGGCTAGTTCGAGTGATCCATGCTGAAATGATCTCGACCGTTGATGAGGATCAAGACATCTCTTGATCTCATCCGTCGATTTATTATTAAAAAATGCATTCACTTAAAATATTATTATTTTATTAGTTAGGGTTTTTTGTTCAATTTTTTTTTTTTTCTTTTTTTTTTTTTTTTTAATTTTTTATTATTATTTTATTATTTTTATTCATTTTTTAATTTTTTAATTCATTTTATTATGGATCACCGAACTAAGCCTTCGGAAACATCACCTAGGACCTAGGACTTAGGACTCATGAGGGGATTTAAAACATTTTCAACCCTCAAGACACATTTCATGATGACTTTTACAAATTTACATCTTAAGGGGACAAACTCACTTAATACAAACCCTCACAAATCACCCAGTTCTGCGACACAACTATAATCTAGCAGATCAACACACTAGGATTCTCCTAAAGTTCTAATGACAAAATCAATCCCGGCTTTGGGGTCAGGTTTGAAGGAAAACTCTGCCGATCCGTGGATCGGTGAGACGAAAAACCTTCCGGGACGTAGATTATCATCAGAAAGTTAGGTCCACCTAGGCAAATTACACACATGACTCATGTCTGCTAAGATTATTTACAATCAATACATGCAGACTGGGTTTACAATCAAAAAGATCAAGTTGCTGATGATGGCAGGATGGCACGGACATGCTGATCAGGTGCTGCCCCTTTTTGCCAAGAAAAGGGGGATGTACTGCATGGGTAGTTGACCAGTAGAGGTCAACACCGTCAACATCCTCATAGACCATCTCCACTTGAAACTTCCTTCATGCATCAAAGTGCCCAAGGACGAACTTGATTACCAAGTTACACCTTTTCTTCCAGAGACTATACTGGATGTTAATCATTATCTTACATATTCTAGAGAGCCTTAATCTTTATACATTCTTAAGTAAGTCAAATCTTATTCTTTTCGAACATAATATATATCCATATACCTAAGCATATTTAACTTTATTTCCACAATATTCTACACATATGAATCTTATCGGAAGTTTTTATATCCAGCATGCATTCCTATGCTTTTATTCGATCATCTATCTATTCATATATCTCACGAAGAGCCTGCATCTTGACCCATTGCATTCTTTCATACCTTTACTAGTATTCATTCCACATTATATGGAATGTCTACCAACTTTGTCACGATGCTTTTCCCAAAGACGTTCCAAAATGATGGTCTTTCCTGAATCATGATGATTCAACTAAGTAGGATGACAACCTCTAACATAATGTTAGACAATATCTGGATGATCAATATGCAATATGGTTTAGTTGTCTATCTATCTAGATTATCTCTTCAAAGCAACTTAATCATGTAAATTCTAGACATACTCCTATCATATGTTTCTTTCTATGATACTCTACATAATGCATACTATCCTAAAGGAAAGAACGACCTTCATAGAGAACATGATAGTCAGTGAACCTTCTTTAGTAATAAAGATCCTTCACTTCTTCCTTCTTTGCCTTCTTCTTAGGTTCTCCCATTGCTTCGGCTACATGAGCTTCACTTCTTTCCGTTCTCTTGTTGTTTTGCTTGTTTTGATAGTCCCTCTTAAAGTTTCCAAATTCACTGCATCCAAAACATTGCACTTTGGACATGTCTTTCTTCTTGGATTTGCCAAATTTTCCCTTCATCAGCTTCTTGACTCGGGCTAGAAAGGCTTGAGATTGCTCATCCTTGACCTTGATCTTTGATTCTTCCAATATGCACTACACCCACAACTCATCGAAGGGAGTTGAATCCTTCTTGGAGTAGATGCTTGTTGCAACGCTGCTCCATTCTGGTTACAATGCATTTAGTACACATATGGTTACTGTTACCCATCAACTGTGGGTAGTGTATATAGGAGAATTTTTTTCTCCTAGATGGTCCTCAGCCGACAGCTAGCAACCCCTTGCAGTCCCCAGATAGCTCAATGTGCCATGCGGTCCCTCGCCCATCAGTTATGAATGTATGTTTGAAGGTGGGCCTCCCAACCCCAAAGGTATGGCTTTTCATTGGCATAGTTGAATAGTTTTCCTTACTTGTCATGGGAACTTTTGGGCATGAATTGGTTGGGGGATTCGGTGGAAAGAGTGGGTTAGGTTTGTATTCTTGTCTCCATTGCTCGATTTTGTGGTTACCCTTGTATCCTAGTCTCGTGGAATCTCATTTCTTGGCCATTAGCTTTAGGGTTGGCACTACATGGGAAATCCCGATTTTGGTTGTGTGGTCTCGCTTCCCAATACCACCTACATTGCTCCCCTTCCATTCATCTTAACCCCAATCATCTTTTTTCCCGTTCTGGTCCACATGTGTCCATTACGTCCACATAAGGTTAACCTCTCCCTCCCCTTGTCCACACATTGGGTCGAGCTTGGAACGATGCCCCAGAGTTTAATGCAGCTAAAAAGAAAGTAAAAAACATAATTTGGCCTCTCAACAAGAAATGTACCACAAAACGCAAAAGATGGTCGGGACATACAAATTCAGCACGTGGGCAAAAGCCAAACATGAGCTCTACCCCTTATCCATGGCCATCACCCTGGTTCCTATGGGCCCTAGAGGAGCCCCTCCATCATTAAGAAACCCATGATTGTCCCAACCCCTGGTGGGCAATGAACTGCCCTACCTCAAGGGGGTATTCACTGTTGTACATTACACATCATGCTCTCCATCCCTTGGAGCCTCGAGTAGTTATGAAGAAAAATCAATAAAAGGCAAAAGGAATATGAAGAAGGGTGGAAAAACAAAGGTCGAGGTAACTCATAGACCACAATTTTCTCCCTCCTACACTCATATACCCAAGTGTGGCTTCCCTTGTTATAGCTACCCATGTACCTTGACATGTGATCTGGATGTTTCCCTTGATTCCCCACTTCATTCCATCATTATATCATTTTCCACCTACATCTTAAAGGATGTACTATGGACATGCCATCCCCTTTAGAGGTTGAAACTGCCTAATAGGGTCCTTGGTTAACCCCTTTTTAAGCTTGGAGACACTTGTACTTGCCAAAGCCTACTATGGAAGGGCATGCCACCATGAAGTGCCCCATTGAGCCCATAACTTGTAAGCATTATTACTTTATTTTTCTAATGATCTATTGTATTGGAGGGCAAGGGGACGCATTGAACCTTATGTAGAATTGCAAGTGGGTTTTCATTTGGGGATTGGTCTCCCTATACGGGTCTTAGCCCTCCAAATGGTCACATTGGCACTTGTAGGGTGAGCGTGGAGAGCCATGGGCCTCCACCATAGCAGATATCACTTCATGGATCCCCAAAAGTGTTCATTGATGGCTCGTGTTCCACCTTTTGGATGAGGATGATGCACCTGGTCCACCATACCCAATTAACTCCACAATTGCACCACACACTTGGCAGATGTTCCAGGATGCCTCCCACTGCAGATGGATGGTTTATGTCACCACTCAAGCCCTTATAGATGGTCTACAGACATATTTGATCCATTTGGAGACCCATGAGGATGTCCTTGTGCCCCCACACCCACTTGGAAGCACCACAGGTTCTTGATTGGATTACAAGGGGTCAACCCCTTGTCCACTATGTTTGGAGTTCTTTTCTTCATCATGGCACCCCTTGGACTTCATTAGGCCTCCTCAAAGGCCCAACAATTCACTTTGATGATCATTCGACCCTCTTGAGAGGCTTATTCATGTATTATTGAGCAATTTGGTGGGCTTGTCACCAAGTGTTTTGTTATTTTGCACATTATTCTAGGGGCTAAACTAAGTCAAAATAAGCTAAATCGAATTCATTAGACACTGTTTAAATAGATGATGAGTTGATTGATTCTCTCATCATCACTTGGATTGGACTTATATCTCTTTAGAGAATTTCACTATCTTTCTTGGAGGACGAATTTTTGGAGCATGGAATGAATTTTGATGTTTGGATTATTTTCTCTTGTCTTGGAGCTTCTTGATTGGCAAAGTATTGATGGTTGGATATACTCTTAATACATGTAAGTGCAATTTAATGCTATTTTCTCTTTCTATTTTTGTCACATACATTGTTGTTGGGATTTCGCTATACTAGGGCTAATTTATTGCATCCATTTATGCGAAGTTGTGGAAATTTGGTTTCTAGATAGTGATGCTTCATGTATGGGCCATGTATTATGAATGAATGTTCCTAGAGATGCTTCTTCATTGAAATTCATCTTGATAAGCCATCTATTTTGCAAAACGAAGTATAAAGTTCTTGAAGCTGCTTTTGTTGCTGCCCTAATGCCATGCAAAGTTGTCTTTGAGGCCTCCTTGACATAGAAAATTCAATATCCATAGTCATAATTACTCTTGACTCCAAATCTCCCCAAAGGATTAGGCACTGGTCCACCATAAAGGTGATCACCTTAAACTTATTTTCCTTCTCTCACCTTTTCTTTCTAGGTCTAGCTCTCTAGGTCTCCTAGGGCATCATTTATCTTGCAAACCACCCACTAAAAAAATTTGATCTCTTGGCATCCTCTACGTTGGGGTTTCTCCTAGGCACCCTCTAGTTTTGAAGCAATTCCAACGGTGGGATTGTGAGATACCTCAAGCCCTAGCCTCAAGATCAATCTTGCCCTTGGTTTCCTTAGGCTAAAAGACCTCATTAGGATCCTCACCTTGCCTTGTATTGAAAATTCATTCTTTGGTCCCTTTCTCTCTCTGGATTAGGTCAAGCAAATCATTGGTTGCTAAACCCTCCCCCCTTGACCTAACCCCGGGTCCACTTGGTCCCGTGTGGTCCCATACGTTATTAAGGATAATTCTTCAAAGATCACTTGGAATCCAAGCCTTCACAAGAATTTTAGGGTTTGAGGGCCTCCATTATAAGATACATACCCTAAACTTAAACCTTGAAATTCTCCTTGAGCCCTTCCTTGAGAGCCTTCAACCTTGCCTTCCAAAGCAAGCAAGCTATGCATTTGAGCCTCTCTTGTGAATAGGCCCCTTAGGATCACCCCTCACCCTATCATTGATCTATTCTATTTTGTGGTCCTTATTATATTGGGTCTCCTCCCATCGGTGAAAGTCCATAAAGAGTAGGGAGCCATAGCCAAGGTGTGTTATGAATATAGATTACATGAAATCAAATAAAAATAAATAATGTAAATAATAAATAATCAAAATAATGTTTATGTTAAATAGTGATTAGTTAAAGTGAAAAGGACACCTGCCTAGGTATATAAGCAGGTCCTCATTGTAACATTTCTCATACTTGTACATTTTATACATATAATAAATTATTATTACAAATACCTCTTGTGTATTTTTACGTTTAAGTCAATAAGCTATAAGTTTTGTTGCTTCAGTGGTATCAGAGCCATGCCGCACAATATAACCATGCGAGTCCTTGAACGTTGTTCGCCGCACAATATGTCGTTAAGTTTTCACCTTGAATTCATTGAGCAATTTAATAAAATTCAGGAAAAACTCCAGCAATGGGAAAAATCATACGCAGAAGTTACAGCGCGTCTAAAGGAAATTGATAATAAGGAAGATGATAACGACAATGAAGAAATGAAACAGGGTGAAGCACGAGAAGAAGATTCTAATCAGAATGATGATAATGAAAACCATATCAATCAAGATGAGGATCCAGATAAAGCTGATCTTGATGTGGATGAGGATGATATAGATCAAGATGATGATCCAGATCAAGATGATGTGGATGAGGACTATCTTAAGAAACAAGAAGATGAAAAATATCATAACAAAAAGGAAGTTACTGTGAATTGCAGTTTAAGTTTTCGTCAACAAGCATTTTATTGAGCCATCAAGAATAAGATCTCCGTGGTTGAATTATTTGATATCATTCAAGGTCGTCTCGACAAGAAAAATATGTGTAACATCAACATTGTTATGCTACTGAGGAAGGTATGCAATTATCTAGATGTATTTGAAAGTAATGAAGGGCGCACATTCTTAAATGTTGCACAAAATCCAAACTCTCTTTTATCGCCTCCTTTTCGTGAACTGGAAGAAATACACGATAAGTTGAAAGATGTTTATAGAAGCTGGGAGGCAATGACTAGTAGCCCTAACTTCTATTCCGACAAAAATAAATGTGGGGATAGCAAGCAATGACTTGTAGTAAGGGTGTACGACCTTGTGACGGGCACCTCCAAGGCGTTGCCTCCCATCGACGATCCACACCCAGTGGGACTCAACCAATCTTTGGAGGATTTGGAAAATGAAGTTCAGAAACAAAGGAAGACCAGAAGCTTGTCAACATTAAGCAGTAATTCATCCCATAGCAAGTCCCAAAGTTCTGATTGTATAGAGCTAGATGCCCATGCTATTGAAGATGACAACTCATAGGATTTGTCTGATGCTAGTAGGGACAAGAGAATGAATGTTTTAATATGGGAAATACTGTTGTCAATTGTAGTTCTATGAAGAATATCCAACATACAAGCCTAATTGGAGAAGATGATATGGACATAGAGGGAATGCCTTTAAGATAGATTCAACGAATGTTAAAATTAAAGAGGAAATCTAGTCCTGCAAACTCCCAAAGTAAAAGTGATGGCTTTACTACTGTCGACTCAAATTGCCACATTAACATTAATTCCATAAAAGGGATAACTTTTGTAGTTCAAAATCTGCCAAGAAGAGGAAATGTGAATTTGAAGAAGAAAATGTGACAATAGGAGAGAAATTTGATATCCCAAAGAAGAGGGGTTGCTAGATCCCAAGCAAGGTCAGGGTTTAGGGAATCATAAACAAAAGGTACCTAAAATGGTTAGTTCTCAGATCAGTCAAAGAAGTGTACAGTCCAGAAATGAAATCTTTTCATTCGAAAGAGAAAAACAACAAGATTTCACTGACCTAACAAAGTTACAGAACCCTAATCAAGATATCATATCTTCAGAAAATGTGGTGAGTTCTAATAGTGAATGCGAATTGGGATTGGCTAACATTTCCACGGTGGTGGCTGACTACCAACAAAATGATATCGGTGTGATGGAGTTAGATACCTCTCCAAACACGAGGCATCGAATAAAAAACGAGTCTACTAAACAGAATATACAAAAGGTGCCAATTTTAGTTAATATTTGCGTCACATTTTGTCTCTGGCCTCGGCACATCAGAGACATAAACATAATTCCTTGCACCCACTGCCTTGACAAATGCCATTACAACGAAGTTGAAAGAGTCCAACGCTATCTGAAGAACGTCGTTATTTCTGACCCAACCACAACACCACCGTTCATGTCCACCTATAGCGTTGTGACCTGACGGTGCTGGCTCCCACTTCGCTCCCCCGTCAGCCACTATACTATGTCCGCCACTGCCCGTGTCGTGATAGGAGCCCGCGTTGATCGCCGTTTTGTTTGAATGTGAGTCAATGATGCTAACATTTGGAAACATTGCTTATATATCATATATATAGTTACAACTATAACATCTAATTAAATTAATTAATTAATTTATATGAATTGATTAATTTAATTATTTATATAGTTACAAACTATATAATTTAATTAATTAATTGATATAAAAAATAAAAAAAATTGAAAAGGAAATAAAATAAAAAAATGGATAACACTAACAAATTATACATGCCGAGATGATAAACATGAAGAAAATTGTGACCCGTTACACTTATCAAAAATGACGAGAGCAAAATGAAGAAAATTTTTCATGATTAAGCTGAAGAAAATTGTCAATGATAAGCTTTGAGGTCAAAGCTTTTGAAGGAAAGGGAAATGTTACGAATATAAATTACATGAAATCAAATAAAAATAAATAATGTAAATAATAAATAATCAAAATAACAATTATGTTAAATAGTCATTAGTTAAAGTGAAAAGGCATGTCTAAAAGACATGCCCAATCATGAAAGGGCATCTGGCTGGGTATATACGCAAGTTCTCATTGTAACGTTTCTCATACTTGTACATTTTATACATATAATAAATTATTATTACAAATACCTCTTGTGTATTTTTATGTTTAAGTCAACAAGCTATAAGTTTTGTTGCTTTAGGTGATAGTGGGCTATTGTTCCATTGTTTCCCTTAATCTGGTAGTAGCATTCCAAGGATCCCCTTTTAGGACCCCTGCTAGTTTGAGCTGTAACATTTCTAGCGTCGTTGCCGGGGACATGAGCCGTGTGTTTTGTTCCCCATACAACATATTGACAAATCATTGTTGGCGACTCCATTGGAAGAACGAAGCCCTAGTTCTTTATTGAACCTCAAAGTCAACGCTTGTAGGGCTATTGTTCCATTGTTTCCCTTAATCTGGTAGTAGCACTCCAAGGGTCCCCTTTTAGGACCCCTGCTAGTTTGAGCGGTAACATTTCTAGCGTCGTTGCCTGGGACACGAACTGAGTGTTTTGTTCTCCATACGACATATTGACATATCATTATTGGCGACTCCATTGGAAGAACGAAGCCCTAGTTCTTCATTGAACCTCAAAGTTAATGCTTGTAGGGTGAAGCATGTGAAAATTCAGAGTCTCGAATTCCTACTGCAACAACTGATTAAATTTCTCCTACTTGTTAATTTCTGAATCAAGTTATTTACAATGTTACACAGTAAACATCGAAATAAAATCTACAACCTTCACAATATAAAATATTGCGGAAACAAAATACTGCATAGGAGAGAAATAAACACACACACAATTACACCGTTGTTTTTGGACCAATGTCCCCAGAAAAACCCAACTTGGGAAAACCGGTGCAGCAGCTGAGGGTTTTATTATTATGCAGTAGTAATCTGAGTACAAATCATTAGATGCCCAAACTACATTCTGATACAGAGAATAAATTGGCAAAGAGGTAGTGAGAAATATTCTCACATTGTCACTAGCGATCCGAATCTGATCCAGGCTCTAAATGGCTAGCCCCACACTGCCTCTGTGCAGTCTCTGCGTCAGCCTACGCAGATCTGCGTCACAACTTCTAGGAACTGCGTCACCCTTCCAGCTGATCTTTTGCTGACTAGAACTTCGACCCTCTAGCCCTCCGGTCTCACACCCCAGCTTCCAGCTCTAGATCTCGACTGCTCCTAGCAAAAATATGGACTCCCTTTGAAGCTCTGTGCTGCCTCTCTGAACCTCTCCTTGCCTTCTTTGCCTTGCACTCTCCGGAATTGGAAAATGCTCCTTCGGTCTACTATCCCTGCCCCTCACTGCAAGAAGATCACTCGATCTCTCTCCAACAACTCAACGCTGCTACTCTTGAGAAATTCGATCTCTAGATCTCACTATCTCGGTGTGTTCTCCAAGTGCCCATCAAGCTCCTTCTTATAATCTCTTGTTGGAGCACCAACGACCAAGATTAAAACATAATCAAAGGCTAAGATTAACTAGGAGTTGATCCTCATCTTCTTCTAGAAGATTCACACCAGATTTAATTAATACCCTTTAATTAATCACATTTCCTAAGTTTAGACTTAGGAATACATTAAAAATGATTAACTATTTTAATTAAACCACCTCTAGGTGGAATTTTCACAAACAATTTTTGGGTCTTGGAGAATGCATGTGTCTTAGCCTCTCTGCATAATCTCAAGGCTAGAGCACATCCAATGCTACAAAAAGCAGCACTCCCTCTTAGCAAGGAATGTGCTCTGGTGCGGCAACCCACTGAAGCATCACTCTGTCTCTGCACCATCTCCTGCTGCGCTGCTGATGTCTGGCTCTGTTGCCCATCAACTACTGTGAAACTCTGATTGCTGCATCCATGCTGCTGCTGACTCTGTTGAACCACTGCCAACACTGCAACTCTCTCCAACTGTTGTTGCTACAACTGCAACAACTGCAACGTAAAAGCGTCCAAAATACTAAACCAGCTGTGGTCAGTATGATGTATCCATTGTCCGAGTTCTGATTGCGGCTAGCCTCTGTGCTGTCACTGAAGCCATTGCGTTGTTGACTCTGCCCTGTGCCATCTGCACTGCCGCCAACTCTGCTCTGCGCTGCTCAGTCTCAAACTGCTACTAGCTACTGCATCTATCACTCTAGCACTTGACTACACCAACTGCCACTGGTCTATCCTGCTACTACTGACTACGGGCTCCCGTAGCAAGGTACTGATTCAAGAGATGGACCTCCTTAAGAATCCTACCCATCTTGTAACTCTCTAGGGCTACAACTCCAAATCACCCCACCTCACCCTTGGAGGCATCTCAACAGTCATGGCAAACTCTACCTCCAATCTGGAGGACAACTTGTTTATCTCAACGGATGTAGCCTCCTGATCTTGCTTCTCCTCCTTGTCCTTCTTTCTGAGAGGACATTGAGTGCTATAGTGGCCAAGCTCACCACACCTGAAGCACTTGATCTTTGAAATTTCCTTTCTTCTGTGCTGCTCCTGTTGCCCCTTAGATGCGAGGGCCACGTCTTCCTCCTCCTTTACTTGCTTCGTCCCACTGCTGCTACTAGCACCACTGATGGTGCTCTTCACCAGATCTCGCCTCATCTCCTCCTGCTGCAGATCAGCCCACACACGTTCCCAATCTGGTAGTTTTTCTTTGCCCAAGATACTCTGGACGAAAACTTGCCATTCTTTGGAAACACTGTTCAGAGCTAATCATACAAACTCTGTAGGTTGGGGTGCTGTCCCTAGTGAAGGCAACTGATCTCGGACATCCTGAAGCCTAGTAAGGAAGGGGTCTATACGCTCCCCCTTCTACATCCTTGTGCATCTCAGCTTCTCCTCAAGATACATCTTCCGTTGCTCAGAAGATCCTTCGTACAGCGTAGCTAGTGCCTCCCACATCTGCCGAGCAGTATCTTTGCCAGCTATGTGAGATAGCACGTGATCTCAAACCCCATCCAGAATCAACCTCTTAAGCTCTCGCCATCTTCTTCTTGTACATCTTAAGCGGATTTGCATCTGCGGGTACAACTACCACACTATCGATGTGAGTTCTGAGATCATTCTCATCTAGAAGGCAGGAAATTCTAGTCTTCTAGATCACATAGTTGGAGGCCCCGTCCAACCGATCTTGATCTCTCAACCCAACTGATGCCATCTCTCTGAAAAAGTCGAATTCCTCCTCTTCTCCTCTGTGCAGCTGCTGCCCAGCTATTCGCACTCCATTATGGAGTGAGAAATCCCGCACACAGCTACTGCTACTCTGCTAGGAAAATTCGAACTTCTTGGCTAGAAGTCCCCTGAGGAAAGAATTCCCTTAGTGTGTGCTCTTCCTTCCTCCTAATGCTATTTGCACTAGCAAACTGCTGCAAAATCTGTGTCCTAGTTGAAGATTTGCTCTGCAAGGAAACGATTGCTACTCCCTCTACCTCTGGTACTCTTCGATTTGAAAATTTTTATTCTCTGTCGACTCACTCAGAGAAGTAAACTTGCCACGAAAAACTGACCCTTCTGGCCAAGGAAATATGTTGCCCCTGAGGGTTTCAATTTCTTGCTTGCACAGAAATTCGAATTGCCTCCTTTCTTCTGCGTTGAGCTCTCCAGCTTATGTTCTGTGCTCTGATACCATTTGATAATTTGGAGACCCGAATTCCTACTGCAACAACTGATTAAATTTATCCTACTTGTTAATTTCTGAATCAAGTTATTTACAGTGTTACATAGTAAACATCAAAATAAAATCTACTGCAGCCTTCACAATATAAAATATTGTGGAAACAAAATACTGCACAGGAGAGAAATAAACACACACAATTACACCGTTGTTTTTGGACCAATGTCCTCAGAAAAACCCAACTTGGGAAAATCAGTGCAACAGCTGAGGGTTTTATTATTATGTAGTAGTAATCTGAGTACAAATCATTAGATGCCCAAACTGGCAATCTGATACAAAGAATAAACTGGCAAAGAGGTAGTGAGAAATATTCTCACATTGTCACTAGCGATCCGAATCTAATCCAGGCTCTAAATGGCTAGCCCCACACTGCCTCTGCGTCAGCCTATTTGCGTCACAACTTCTAGGAACTGCGTCACCCTTCTAGCTGATCTTCTGCTGACTGGAACTTTGGCCATCTGGCCCTCTGGTCTCACACCCTGGCTTCCGGCTCTAGATCTTGATTGCTCCCAACAAAAATACAAACTCCCTCTGAAGCTCTGCGTTGCCTCTACATGGCACCGCGCTGCCTCTCTGAACCTCTCATTGCCTTCTCTGCCTTGCACTCTCCGGAACTGGAAAATGCTCCTCCGATCTACTATCCTTGCTCCTCACTGCAAAAATAACACTCGATCTCTCTTCGGCGACTCAACGCTGCTACTCTTGAGAAATTCGATCTATAGATCTCACTAGCTCGGTGTGTTTTCCAAGTCCCCATCAAGCTGCTTCTTATATAATCTCTCGTTGGAGCACCAACGGACAAGATTAAAACATAATCAAAGGCGAAGATTAACTGGGAGTTGATCCTCGTCTTCTTGTAGAAGATTCACACCAGATTTAATTAATACCCTTTAATTAATCACATTTCCTAAGTTTAGACTTAGGAATACATAAAAAATGATTAATTATTTTTATTAAACCACCTCTAGGTGGAATTTTCCCAAATGATTTCTGGGTCTTGGAGAATGTATGTATCTTAGCCTCTCTGCAAAATCTCGAGGCTAGAGCACATCCGACGCTACATAAATCAACAAAGCAAGCATTTGTTAAGCCAATTCTAGTTCACCCTGGCAACTCCCATGATATCAATATATAAAGATCAATGGCTTCTAAAAAGCTTCATGAGTGGTTTCCTGCTTTGGATATCACATGGGTTCCAGGATACCCAAATGGCCTGGATTGGAAGTTCATGCAAAATATGCCACAATTCAAGGGTGATCCATCCACAGCAATTGACCACATAGAAAAACTTATTAAGCATGCTTCCAAGGTTAATGTGGCTCATCTAGACAACCTCATAGAGTTATTTATTGCCTCTATTGAATACAAGCACCGAGGTTGGCTTGACTCGTGTGAGCCGAAAAGCATTTCATCTTTTATCCAATTGATCAACAGATTCATAGAGTATAAGGGACCAAAATTCCAATCTAATGAAGCTGCTTGTGAGAGCCTAGAGGAAGCCCTTCGAAGGGAAGGTCTCATTAGTCAAGATGAAGAGGTTGGAGATAACCTTGGGGATCTAAGTAATGAGTAGGAAGATGAGTCCTCATTGGGTCCACATGATGAACAAGATGATTTTGAGAACACATGTGTTGGGAAGGATGAGTTTATGGAAAATGAAATTGAGACTAACCTTGCCTTTCTCAAGGATATTACTCCCGATGACTCTTCTTTTGAGAACCTTTAGGAAGGTGATCCCATTAGCCCCTTGGAAAATGACATTGGAGATTACTTCCACATTGAAAAGGAGAAGTGGGAAATTGTTGGTCCTCAATTTGATTGTGCTCCCATTTATGACACTTACAAGGAAGATGAGGCTAAGATTTGTTTTCCCTTTATCTCGAGCATTATTTATGAAGACATATCCATCGATACCCTTGGGAAGGAGAATTATTATTTTCCCTTGCATGAAGAGGGGCAGTTGGAAGTAATCAATTCTCCTTTTAGGGAAAACCCTATCTTTGATGCTAACAATGAGGAAATCAATAAGGCTCCTACCTATCCTCCTTATGATTCTATATTCAAATCACTTGAGCCTTTAGATTATGATTTTGGGGAAGAAAAACCCATTGAATATGACACTTCACCCTCCCCTTTGCCTTTTCTTGTTGTTCATCATCTTGAGTCTTCCTCAAGTGGTTCCCTCACCCCTCCTCATATCCCAAGGGACCGTGAGCCCTTTCCCCCTTTTGAGTGCAGTGTCAAGAAAGAGCCCCTCATTGACTATACTTTATCTCCTTGGACACACCCTCAGGATTTTGATCACTCCATGACCTCCCCTCTCCAATGTGTCCATCATCTTGAGCAACCTATTTATTACATCCCTTCCTTCCCTCGCCCTTCGTTCCCCTCTCATCAAAACCTTGTGGCCTCTACAAAGCACAATATTATGAGCAATGATTGTGATAAGAACTTCTTAAAGGTAATCATTCATTCCACCATTGTGTACTTAGAGGGAAGGCTCTGCATTTCTAGATTGACTCGTGTTCTTTCTCTTGGGGATTCCTCTTACCTCATATGGAAACCATATTTTCGCACCTTCCGCCCGCAGCATCCTCCATGTGTTTGGGTTCACATTCAATTTGGGGTTTGCTACATGAGTAATCATACTGGCAGACATATGTATATGGATATGATGATATGTTGGTTGCATTGGTTTTATGATTACACTTAGTACTAGCCTTACTATATGCATGTTAGGGTAGGATGCACTGCATGTTGATTTCCACACTAGAACTAACATCATATGATGCTTCTCATGGTAGATTAAATGCATTTAGATTAAATTGTCAATTCTTTACTTTTCTGTTGATTTACGGCTGAATACTAAGCATGGGTGATTATAAGACACCAGAGCTGAATACTAAGCAGGTAATAGGTCTGCGGTAACCAAGAGCTTGCTAGTGTTCTCATGACCTCTTGTTCAAGTGGTTTATGCACTTTCCCTAGAGTTCATGTCCCACTTGGAGCCAGATGTTACCCACCAACTATGGGTAGTGTATATGGGAGAAATTTTTTGTCGTAGATGGTCCTCAGTCGGCAGCCAACAGCCCCTTGCAAACTCTAGATAGCTCGATGTGCCATTTTCTCCGCCACCTGATCCAGCCATGTGGTCCCTTGCCCATTAGTTATGAATGTATGTTCGATTGTGGGCCTCCCAAAAGGTATGGCTTTTCATTGGTATAGTTGAGTAGTTTTCCTTACTTGTCATTTACTTGTCATGGGAACTTTTGGGCATGAATTGGTGGGGGGATTCAGCAGAATTTGTGGGTTAGGTTTGTATTTTTGTCTCCATTGCCCGATTTCGTGGTTACCCTTGTATCCTAGTCCCGTGGGATCTCCTTTACTGGCCATTAGCTTTATGGTTGGCACTACTTGGGAAATTCCGATTTTGGTTGCATGGTCCCGCTTCCCGATACCCCCTACATTGCTCCCTTTCCTCTCATCTTAACCCCATTCATCTCTTTTCCCATCCAGGTCCACATGTGTCCACTGGGTCCACATAGGGTTAACCTCCCCTTCCCCTTGTCCACACCTTGCGTCGGGCTCGGAACGATGCCTTGGAGGTTGATGTAACTAAAAAGAAAGTAAAAAGCATAATTTGGCCACTCTCAACAGGAAATGTACAACAAAATGCAAAATATGGTCGGGACATACAAATTCAGAACGTGGGCAAAAGCCAAACATGAGCTCTACCCTTTATCCTTGGCAATCACCCTGGTTCCTATGGGCCCTAGAAGAGGACCCCCTCCATCATTAAGGAACCCATGATTGTCCCAACCCCTATTGGGCGATGAACTGCCCCACCTCAAGGGGGTATTCACTGCTCTATATTACACATCATGCTCTCCATCCTCTGGAGCCTCAAGCATTTATGAAGAAAAATCAATAAAAGGTAAAAGGCATATGAAGAAGGGTGGAAAAATAAAGGCCTCCCAAAAGGTATGGCTTTTCATTGGTATAGTTGAGTAGTTTTCCTTACTTGTCATGGGTACTTTTGGGCATGAATTGGTGGGGGGATTCGGCGGAAAGAGTGGGTTAGGTTTTTATTCTTGTCTCCATTGCCCGATTTCGTGGTTACCCTTGTATCCTAGTCCCGTGGTATCTCCTTTACTAACCATTAGCTTTAGGGTTGGCACTACATGGGAAATCTCGATTTTGGTTGCGTGGTCCCGCTTCCCGACACCACCTACATTGCTCCCCTTCCACTCATCTTAACCCCATTCATCTCTTTTCCCATCCGGGTCCACATGTGTCCACTGGGTCCACATAGGGTTAGCCTCCCCCTCCCCTTGTCCACACCTTGGGTCGAGCCTGGAACAATGCCCTGGAGGTTGATGTAATTAAAAAGAAAGTAAAAAGCATAATTTGGCCACTCTCAACTGGAAATGTACAACAAAATGCAAGAGATGGTCGGGACATACAAATTCAGAACGTGGGCAAAAGCCAAACATGAGCTCTATCCTTTATCCATGGCCATCACCTTGGTTCCTATGGGCCCCAGAGGAGCCCCCCCCTCCATCATTAAGGAACCCATGATTGTCCCAACCCCTGGTGGGCGATGAACTACCCCACCTCAAGGGGGTATTCACTGCTCTATATTACACATCATGCTCTCCATCCTCTGGAGCCTTGAGCATTTATGAAGAAAAATCAATAAAGGGTAAAATGCATATGAAGAAGGGTGGAAAAATAAAGGCCAGGGTAACTTATGTACCACAATTTTCTCCCTCTTACACTCATATACCTAAGTGTGGGCTTCCCTTGTTATAGTTACCCATGTACCTTGACATGTGGTCTGGATGTTTCCCTTGATCCCCCACTCCATTCCATCATCATATCATTTTCCACCTATCTCTTAAAGGATGTACTATGGACATGCCATCCCCTTTAGAGGTTGAAACTGCCTAATAGGGTCTTTGGTTAACCCCTTTTCGAGCTTGGAGACACTTGTACTTGCCAAAGCCCGCTAAGGAGGGGCATGCCACAATGAAGTGCCCCATTGATCCCATAACTTGTAAGCATTATTACTTTATTATTCTAATGATTTGTTGTATTAGAGAGCAAGGGGATGCATTGAATCTTATGCAGGATTGCAGGTGGGTTTTCATTTGGGGGTTGGTCTCACTATATGGCATCTTAGCCCTCCAAAGTGCCACGTTGGCACTTGTAGGGTGAGCGTGGAGAGCCATGGGCCTTCACCATAGCAGATATCACTTCATGGATCCCCAACAATGTTCATTGATGGCTCGTGTTCCACCTTTTGGAGAGAATGATGCACCTGGTCCACCATGACCAGCCAGCTCCACAGTTGCACCACACACTTGGTAGATGTTTCAGGATGCGTCCCACTATAGATGGATGGTTTATGTCACCACTCTAGCCCTTAAAGATGGTTTACAGACATATTTGATCCATTTGGAGACCCATGAGGATGTCCTTGTGCCCCCACACCCACTTGGGAGCACCACAGGTTTTTGATTGGATTACAAGGGGGCAACCCCTTATCCACTATGTTTGGAGTCATTTTTTTCATCACGACACCCCTTGGACTTCATTAGGCCTCCTCAAAGGCCCAATGACTCACTTTGATGATCATTCGACACTCTTGAGAGGCTTATTCATGTATTATTGAGCTATTTGGTGGGCTTGTCACCAAGTGTTATTGTTATTTTGCACATTATTTTATTCTAGGGTCTAAATTAGGCCGAAATAAATTAATCAAATTCACTAGACATTGTATAAATAGATGATGAGTTGATTAATTCTCTCATCATCACTTGGATTGGACTTGTATCTCTTTAGAGAACTTCGCTATCCTTCTTGGAGGACAAATTTTTGGGGCATGGAATGAATTTTGATGTTTGGATTATTTTCTCTTTTCTTGGAGCTTCTTGATTGGCAAAGTCTTGATGGTTGGATATACTCTAAATACATGTAAGTGCAATTTAATTTTCTCTTTCTATTTTTGTCACATACATTGTTGTTGGGATTTCGCTATACTAGGGCTAATTCACTGCATCCATTTATGCGAAGTTGTGGAAATTCAGTTTCTAGATAGTGATGCTTCATGTATGGGCCATGTATTATGAATGAATGTTCCTAGAGATTCTTCTTCATTGAAATTCATCTTGATAAGCCATCTATTTTGCAAAACAAAGTATAAAGCTCTTGAAGCTGCGTTAGTTGCTGCTCTAATGCCATGCGAAGTTGTCTTTGAAGCCTCCTTGACATAGAAAATTCAATATCCATAGTCATAGTTACTCTTGACTCCAAATCTCTCCAAAGGATTAGGCACTCGTCTACCATAAAGGTGATCACCTTAAACTTATGTTCCTTCTCTAACCTATTCTTTCTAGATCTCCTATGGCATCATTTATCTTACAAACCAACCACTGAAAAAATTCGATCTCTTGGCATCCTCTGCGTTGGGGTTTCTCCTAGGCACCCTCCAATTTTGAAGCAATTCCGACAATGGGATTGTGAGATACCTCAAGCCCTAGCCTCAAGATCAATCTTGCCCTTGGTTTCCTTAGGCTAAAAGACCTCATTGGGATCCTCACCTTGCCATGTATTGAAAATTCATTCTTTGGTCCCTTTCTCTCTCCGGATTAGGTCAAGCAAATCATTGGTTTCTAAACCCATCCCCCTGTTGACATAATCCCCAGGTCCACTTGGTCCTGTGTGGTCCCATATGTTATTGAGGATAATTCTTCAAAGATCACTTGGAATCCAAGCCTTCACAAGAATTTTAGGGTTTGAGGGTTTCCATTATAAGATACATACTCTAAACTTAAATCTTGAAATTCTCCTTGAGCCCTTCTTTGAGAGCCTTGAACTTGTTGCACTCAAATTGTCAAAGTTCCAGGGAAGCGGAAGTAACAACTTTTTCAACAAGGATCAGATCACATATCAGTAGTCCATGTGTCACGGTTATCCCGTTTTGCAAGTTATGTAATGTAAATGATTTTAGTAAAACCTTGAGTCTATGTAACAACCTAGGTAAGCCTATAATTTGATGACGAATTCCATCCTAGGATGTTTTTTAACCTTGTTGATTACCTATGTTTCTAGACACGGCTAATCAAAAGAGTTTTTTCCCTCCAGCTTAAACCCCAAAGCTAGGGTGAAATTTATTGTTGAATTATTAGGTGAGTCCTAGTGTTTTTAGTTAAGTCTAATGTAAAAGTGGTTTGGGAATAATTTAAGCTAGTTGGCTTAATTATTTTATTACAAATCACTTGGTTTACTAGATCATATTGTATTGCAGATGGGTTATGTGTCTTGAGGGTCTAAGCCAAATGTGCTTGGTGTTGCAAACTATATTTTGGGCATGGAAATTAAATGAGATCAGGCAAAGAGGAAGCTCTGGTTAAACCGGAGGACGTATGTCAAGACAATACTGCAGAGGTTTAATATGCAGGATAGTAAACCGGTGAAGGTTCCTATTCCTGTAGGTGTAAAGTTATCTGCTAAACAGTGTTCCAAGACACAAGAAGAGGAAGATGACATGTCCTGTGTTCCATATGCAAGTGCAGTCGGTAGCCTGATGTATGCAATGGTCTGTACTAGACCAGACATTGCACATGCAGTGGGAGTATTGAGCAGGTTTATGTCAAAACCAGGGAAGGAGCATTGGACAACAATGAAGCGGGTTTTCAGGTATTTGCATGGCACTAGTGATTATGGTTTGTGCTATCAAGGAAGACCAGGATTGGATAGAGTTTTGGACATCCGTGGCTTTGTTGATGCAGACTGGGCTGGAGATCTAGATCAGAGAAGATCTACAAGTGGGTATGTGTTTAACCTATTTGGAGGTGCAGTCAGTGGGATGAGTAAGAGGCAGTTTGTAGTGGTACTTTCAATTACAGAGGCAAAATACATGGCAGCCACTCATGCAAGCAAGGAAACAGTTTGGTTGCAGAGATTGTGTTTAAGTATGGGGTTAGTACAACGAGCTATAAGGATAGACTGTGACAGCCAAAGTGCAATTTTCTTGGCAAAGAACCCTGCTTATCATTCAAAGACAAAGCACATTGATGTTCAGTATCACTTTGTGAGGGATATGGTTGAGGATAAAAAGGTGTTGCTGGTAAAGGTGGACACTTTGAAGAATACTGCAGATGCATTGACAAAGTCTGTGAGCACTGAGAAGTTCTCTTGGTGTAGAGAAACAATGGGCGTTGTAGGGCTGGACCAATGACTAAGCTCTCTTGTGGCCCCCTGTGGAAAGAAAACAACAAGTGGGAGAATGTTGGGTGTGTGTTATATTCTTTCCACGACCCTATATTAGGTGGGCGGACCTACCTATGGTTTTGTGCATGGATTTCACACATGGTTTTGGGCATGATGGTTTTCTGTCCATGGTATTTTGTAGATCCGGTCAAGGGAACTACGGTTATGTTCTAATCCAGGGTTAATGGATTGGGGTTTATGGATGCTTTGACATGTATATATATGTATTGTAACATTGAAAAGAATATAATGAAAAATCAATCTGGTAGTCCTGGTTTTGGGATCCAGGGGAAAATCTCTATGTATATCTATTTTATGTTTTATGTTCTCGCTATTGTTTATTTTCTGTTTTTAGAATTCGTATGCAGGGAATTTCTGTACGGGGTTAAAACCTTCATCTTCATGCTTCCTCAAAGGATGCGCTCTTCATGCTAATCATTAATGACCGACTTTGACATCAATGACAATACTATTCAAAAAGAAGCACATGGCTGATGCAAGTGGCGGAGGCACATCGCATATCATCATCTAATGGTGGCTGGCAGGGGTTGCTTGCTGTCTGGCTGCCCAACTGGCTGTCAAATGTAGGAGAAAAAGTTTCTCTTATGGGGTTACCCATTTTGGTGGGCAACAATACCAATGTAAGATTATAGTACAACATTGTTGCATAGAAAATGGAACCTTATGCATTTCCTTCAATGTCGTAAATATCTCCAATTGCTCTTGATATTTCGGTTTTTTAAATAATCTGAAATTTCTATGTTTCTGATTTTTTGACATTTTCCAAATTATTGATATTTTATGATATTTTCCTTGATATTTCTGATTAGTTCTTTCCTGACAATGATATATCTCCTGAAAAGATATTTGCAACATTGATTTCCTCTCCCATTAAATTTTTCTTTGAAAATTTGTATTTTTTTTCCTTTCTGATAATTAACTTTCGTTCAATTATTGGGCTGCCTTAGTTTCTATAATGAACTAAAATTGTGGAAAACGAATGAATATAATCGGTCATTATGTTTGTAGCACACAAGTTTTTCTTCCTTGGAGTCCTTAGAATTTGTTATGTTTGCTCATCCCTTGGATGTCGTTTTGGCTTCTTACTTTACTACAATTCAATTTCATATCAAGAAGTTTCATTCTTTATTCTTCCATGTATCTTAGACATCTCTTGTCTAAAAGATTTTCAGATAGTGAAATGATTCAAGTCTTCCGTCTCTGTCCTTGTGCGTTCTAATAGTTAGTTATAATCTCAACAATAGTCTTTCAAATTGAAGTGAGAAATGAGTTAGGGCTCTGGATTGTTAAATAGAATAACTTCTTTATATTCCATTGCTATTGAATGTTCTCAAATTATTTCACAAAGATCATGGCATGGAATATAATGCTTGGTTATTGATGGACAGGGATTGATGCATGACAAAAGGGGCCAGTGTCAACAACGTGCTTTTCAAAATAGGGATGAAAGTACAAATACTATTCAAGGGGACCAAGATATTCAACAACTGAAGAAGGTCGTTATTCAAGCTGTAGCAAATACCAATCGTGGGAAGGTGGATATTTATTTGATTTCCTTCCCAATGTGAACTTTTTTATTTTTATTTTTATTTTTTTGACATGCTATTTTTTTCATTATTTGTTGTAGTTGTTGGATATAATGAGAGGATGGGGGAAGAGAGAGGGGAGGTGAATCAGTATTTCTCTTTTAATAATATTTCACCTTCACATTAAATGCACATAAATCATAATACAATTTTTTTATAAGAAACACTTATACAATTTTCTTTATAAATGTTTTGTAGATTTTTTGTACAAAGTAAACACCAACTTACAACTTTTGTAGACACCAACCTATAGGAGACTCCAATCCCCTAAACTAAACACCAACTCAGCAAATGTGTGGGCACCAACCTACAGGATACTCCAATCTCCTCAGCTGAACACCAACTCAGCAAAAACAATCTATAGGCACCAACATACATCTTCAAAATTAATCCTTTGTTCCTTGGTAAGCTCTCCTTCCCCGGTCCTGCTTCCTATGCCTTTGTCCTGCACTTAGTTTGTGGAATGTTCCTTAAGCACGTTGACCAACCTCCTTGATTCTGCCTTATTTACTGGTCTACTCCAATGCCCCTTAAAGTCTATGATCTTCTACTCTTTCCTCAGATGGTCTATCCTCCTGGCTGAGAGTGAGGGCCACCTTGCCACCTCTGATTCTTCTCTATCAATCAGACTGCTTTCAAGGCCTTTTATGCCTGTGTCTTGCTGTTACTTTAGGGGCTCTCATAGGCCACTAAAATCTTTCATAAGAAAACATGACCAACCTTCAACACCTGCGGCCTTACACTATCCCTCGCGGCTGCTCCTGCAACTTGTAAAATAAGGGACAGATCTTGGCCTTCCACCTGACACTGCCCAAACAGACTCTACCTTTGCCCTGTGGATGCTTCAACACAGTCCTCTATCTATTCTGCTCTTGATTTGCTATAATGTGTCTACTGTTGTGACTTGGCCCTGTTCCTGTAGTTATGTTCCACAGAAGGTAAAAGCATCACTAAGACACCCACAGAAATTCAGCCCTGCTGCCTCAGATAATCAACCTTTTCACAAAGAATTGCCCCAAAAGATACCCCAGAAATTTGCCCTGCCTCCTCCACAGGTGTGGTCAGCTCCCTCCACAATTTATAGAAGTTTATCAGCTATCACACATAAATTAACCCAGCAATAAACAATAACTTGACCTCTGTCTTTCTATTGTGCACTCTGACTGAGGTCCTCGGTTTGCCTCACGTCAGAGACATTGCTCCACCTTCTGGACTCCAGAAGCTTCCTTAAACACAGACACTTAAACTGCAGAGCTCATTTACACACAAGAAAAAACCAGTCACATGTGTGGTTAATTAATAGTGGTTTAGACGTTGACTTATTGGGATGCTGACTTGTCAATTAGCTGGGCCGACCTGTCAATGTTCTTAGATAATTTGTCAATGGTAATTATAACATAGTTTTGGGGCCGACCTTAAGTTCTGGTTATGATTTAGGCTTGTAAAGTCTGATATACAACAAGATATGAGATCCAATCTCCTGAATGATTGGATGAAGGCCTCCTTTATCACCAATATTTGTTGCATCTTGTTTGCACAAACCATGTCCAATCATTACAAGCCCATAACCCTCTTCCTTCTATATGTCCTAAACATAATGCTCACCTGGCTTTTGCTGAAATTCAAATGCAAGAGAGAATTTCTTAACATGATAATTACTTGTGACTATATATATATATATGTTTTCCATTTATCATTTTACTTCTTTCATGAGGTAATCAAGCAATTATACAAATACAATGCACAAAAATACAATGAACACCAGAAATTAGGCTAGCTGCTAGGGCAAAACCCACAAGGGGAAAACCCAGTAATCCTTTCCTTATAGAATCTTAGTGAACAAGAGAAATCCAAGTCATAGACACACTGATCAGTAGACGATTACCCAAGTGCCAAGTCAGCCCTCCAAATTCTGTCACAACTCTGTCAATAAGTCTGATCACAAGATGCCATATTCCTGTCCTTAGATGCTATGTCCCATAGAGAAAGACTGCTTCAGAAATTTGTATGACCACAGAGATGTTATGCCTTGGACAGCTTGCATTAGCCTCTGAAATGTAGCCCGCATTAACCTTAGATAGTTCGGTTACCTTTCACAGATGAGATCCGAATAGGTTGCAAATGGTGCAGGATAGGTGCCAATATATAGTTGTTTCTTCATGCAAACAGACACATCCCTTGGGCAGGCCGACTTGGTCAACTTGGAGACACTAAAATGTACTTTTAAAATTCAATTTTCTTTCTTTTAAATGTCCAAATGAGACATGATAAAATCAACTCTTTTTGACTTCTTTAAAGACATAATTATGAAGACCGAACAGTTAAATTTAGGTATGTTCTATGCTTAGAGCAATTTACTTCAATTTTTTATAATAGCCCAATGACAATATTCAGATTAGCAATCACATCAGTATGATAGTAAAGTGCAGATAGAACATAAACATAAACAGCAGAAGACAAGCCAAGACAAGAGGACACAAGATGTGGCACCAGCCAGGGACAAACCCCAATGTGGGGAAACCCTTGATCAAATCTTCTTATATTCTTCAATAGTTCAGCAGAGAGAGAGATAGTACAAATACATAAATCTGATATTTATGACAGCAGTAGAAAACCCTTGACCAGAGAAGTCAATGCTGGTCAAACTAGACAGAATCTTCCATCCAAGTGGCATCAATAGGAAGCTCATCAAACTGAGTCGAACATAGTCAAACCTTGACTCAATATAATTTCCAGAACACTGTGATCTTCTTGCTGTACTAACTGACACTGCTTCAGCAGTTATCCTTCTCATCAATAATGAAGGCCTTCAAGTCTGCAGTAGGCCACGCAGTCCAAGACTGATAGAACAACCTATGCTGCTGGCTATGGCCTGCGGCCTAGCCCAGCAGCAAGATAGGCCTATGATCCTCAAACAGTCAGCAACTAATAACATATGCTGATCTGATGACAGTGACTTATCAACCTTGAAACAATCCTAAGGAACAGCCCTTATCAATGTGCTGTCACCATGCTTCTTTTATCTATAGCAACCGAAACACTGTCCTTCCAGACCTCCTTATACTGTGAATAAGATCCTTCTTTTGCTGCGGATTATGAGTCTCTTTCTTGCTGCGTATAGGGTCAACAGACTGCAGATTCAGGCCTTCTGAAGCTGCGGATTATGGCCTTCATTTAGGGCCTATATTAGCCCTCCTCTCAACTGCAGATTGAGCCTCTTGTGACTGCGTATAGAAGACTTCCTTTCTGCTGCCTAAACTCTTCTCAATACAGTGGCTAGGGTCCCCATTCAACTGCGTCTAGGGTACACCAGAACAACAGTTAGGACAACAGATAAGACTGTGGATTAAGGTCTCTTCTAGACCTGCGTTAGAGGGTCTCTTTTGACAGTGGATAAGGCCCTTTAAGGATTGCGGATTAGGGCACCTTCAAGACAGTGATTAGGGCTTCTTCCTTGCTGCTAGATAGGCCTCCTTAAACTGCGGCTAGGACTCTTTTTAGGACAGCGTATAGGTGTCTGCAATTATGGCTCTTTCCTTCACTGCGTCTAGGGCTAGAGCTCCCCTCTAGGACTGTGGCCAAATCCTCTCCCTTACCTGCGGCTAAGACTCTTCCTTACTGCGGCTAGGGTAAGGCAAGATCCCTCCCTTTAGGACTGCGGCTAGCTGTGAATAGAACCCTTCCTCTTGTCTGCGGCTAGGGCTCTTTTAGAGCTTCCTTTGACAGCGAATAGAAGCTCCCTTGGACAACGCATTGAAGCCTCTCCTTGCTGCATAGAAGAGCCTCCTTTCTGTGCGTCTAGATGTCTCCTCCTAGGACTGTGATTTGATCTCTTTAGGGCAGCGTATAAGACTCCTCCATGACTGTGATTAGGGCACTCCCTCTAGATCTCTCTTTCACCAAAACCCAAACAAATGAAGAGAGAGATCACAAGAGATGAGTGTGTACAAAATGACTTGAAGACCTCTTCTATTTATAATAAAACGTTGAGGATAGGTTGGGGTAATTTGGTTGCTGGCTGACCTTGACGAATTGTCACATAACACAAATAAATTCATATCTCCATGAATACATGTCGGAATCAGATGATCTTTAGATCAATCCTACACCTCTCGACGAGAGGAATCCAAGGCAAATATCAGCTGCCATAAATAAGAAGACCCACATGGAGTTTGGCCCTAGTTGCCAATTTTAACATGAACCTATTTACACTTCAACAACTTTGACATGAATGGCAACACTATCCAACAGTAGTTGCACAATGTACTTATTCAAGGGGATACATTGTAGTGATCCGTTGTGTACTTGCATGAAGTTAGTGCACTGAGTTATTATAAACTCATATAATGCAAACTTATTGTATAGTTTGAAAGAAAATCCATAATATGATGTTATGAAATGACTCCCCCACACTTGAAACTCATGAAGAAAAGAGTTTGCATAATAGGGTTAGTATGAATGAAAACCAACTCAATCACTAGATGTATGTGATGATTATGTCTTATCTAACCTCTTTTGAAGATGCTCTTGCAATAGTTAGCGCCATATGATCATTCTTGGTTTAATTGAGCACATATGCACAAGGAATAAAAGAGAAGGAAGAGCCTTGTTGGTTTATTAGAGCACATATGAACAAGGAACAACCTTTGATTTTATGTCTTTGCATTACACAATAACACATATTTATGATATAGAGTTGTTTTTTTGTTTGAATAAAACTTCCTTCAAACTTTATTAATAAGCAATATGTACAAGCTTCAATTATAAAAAAACATGTTGTCAACTCAACATCCACAAGCAAAAGCAAAACTCATAAAGTGGTGTTGACACAAGATAAGACAACTCATCTCGAAGTCGATGTCATGAGCAAGTGCAAAAAGAAGGGGTTGGCTTAGACCAAAACAACCCAACAAAGTGATAACTTCAAAACACAAGGTCCTATGCCCTAAGCATAAACAAACTAAATGTTAACCGTGTTGGCCATAAGAGAAGGCAATTCATGGTTGTTAGGGCTCTTCCCCTAGCTTGTAGTTGATAGATCAATAGTAATGCACTCAACAGGGTCCCATCCCCTCAGTGGTGGGCTTAGGAGACTTGGGCACAGTTACGACAAAATCTCACACTTCTTGAGATAAATTCTAAAAGCTCAAGTACGAGATCCATTGCACGTTAGAGGGAGCCACTATCATCTCACCAACCCTCTTCTTGCTTTTGGCCAACTCTCCTCCAACTCAAGGGCTTCTCCTTGGTAGATCTTAGGATCAAATTTCCCAAACAAGCCAAGTCAGGAGCTCCTTAAGGCTTTGAATAAAACTTCCACCAACCAATGGATAGATCAATTGGGGTTTAGGGAGGATAGGATTACTATGGATTTAGGGTAACTTCAGGGTTTGAGTTCAAAGGGAAAGATCCCCAAACACACAGCCTGGGAATCACCAGGAGAGTAAAACCATAACAAAATAGTTTAGAAGATTTGCAATGAAAGTGGGTGATGGAGGATAGAAGATTAATGCCTTAGTATGCGAATATATTTTTTGGGGCATATGGAGTAAAGTGTTGATTTTTGGGTAGCATCGAATGTGCTCTAGCTCCGCAATTTTGTGGAGGGGCTAGAACACATTAGAGCTCCAAACCCATAAATTGTTTGGTGAAATTCCACTCGGATTGTATTTTTATTAAAATAATTTTAGTTGGCTTCCTAAGTCTAAACTTTGGAAAATTAAAATATTAGTGGGTATTAATGAAAATATGGGTGGGAAGCTTCTAAGAGACGAGGATCAAGTCTAATTTAATCTTAGTTGTTGATTAGAGATTAGATCACGACCATTGATTTCTCAACAGGAAAAGTATAAATGAAGACTTGAGAGTCATTGAATTATTTGGAGACACACCGGACAAATACTTAGTAATCCGAGGGAAATCGATTCTCAAGAAGTAAGAGTTTGATTTCATAGGGAGAGTTGCAGAGTGAAGGAAGAGGAGGGTATCAGCATCAGTCGGAGACTGAGGAGGAGGGGACGCAGTGCATAAGAGGACAACGCAGAGGGATAGCTCAGAGAGGTAGCGCAACAAGGGACGCAGTGAAGGTTGGAGGGTCTCTTGGGTGTCAGAATTTCTCCAAAGGGTGGAGGAAAATTATCTCAAGTGTTTTCAGAAAGGTTTCTATATGTTCTGCAAATCATTCCTTGTAAAGAGATTGTTGCTGAAGAATAATAAATAAACCCTCCTCTGCTGCATTGGTTTTCCCGCATTGGGTTTTTCCGGGGACTATTGTAAAAAAAAATGTGTTGATGTGATTGATTCATGTGCTTGTATTTCACTGTTCTTTTCTCTATGCTATTATGTGACAACCGCAGTAGAATTTACTTTCAATGTTTAGTGAAGGGTTCTGTAAATAACTTATTGTGGAAAATAAGTAGGAGAAATAAATCAGTTACTGTAGTAGAATTTCATGTTAGAAATTTTCACATGGTATTAGAGCTGAGATCGGGCAACAGGATTAGAGAATCTGCAATGAGTCGTGAACATGATGCTAGAGCAACAACTCAAAAGGACTCACGCAGTTCTCCCGAGAAAGAGGAAAGCACGAAGAATATAATGGATCACGACAATTCTGTGTTGGCTTCCAGACTGGAAGAAGAAGTCGCTTGCTTGTCAAGTTCTGCTTCCTTTAAGGTTTGGTATATTGATAGTGGGGCTTCTGTGCACATGACGAGAATACGAGAATGCTTCTCGAGCTATCAAGAAGAACATATGAACTTCCAAATCACCATGGGAAATAAGTCAAAATGTATCCCTGTAGGAAGAGGTACTATAGTTTTTCAAACAAAAGTAGGGGATCAACTTTGAGCTACAAATGTGCTTCATGTGCTTGGATTGGGGATCAACTCACTCTTTGTATCTTAGTTACAGAAGAAGGGCTATGATGTTTACTTCATTGGGAAGAAAGTATATGTCAAACATCTGAGTTGGAAGAAGAAGGCCCAAATTGGAGTCAGAAGTAACAGACTGTATAAGTTACAGCTAGAATCTCCAATGGCACTGATAGGTAGTAGTGGTGAAAAAGATTTGAATGAACTATGGCACAAAAGGATGGGGCACTTACACCATGGGGCTCTAAGAATTTTTAGAGGAACCGTCACAGGAGTTCTAGAATTAAGTACCAAACGAGACGATGTATGCAGAGGTTGTGTAATGGGCAAGTATGCCAAAGCGGCTTATTCCAGAAGTAACAATAGGGAAAAGAGTGTTCTGGGATTGATACACTCAGATATTTGTGGACCCATGTCCACAAAAGCTCGTAGTGGTGCCAAATATTTCGTCACCTTTATTGATGACCATTCCAGGAAGACTTGGATCTACTTTCTGAAAACCAAGGATGAGGTTTTTCATCGATTCAAAGAATTTAAAGCCCTGGTTGAGAATCTGATAGGGAAAAGGATAAAAGTGTTGCACTCAGACAATGGTGGAGAATATATTGATAAAGACTTCACTGAGTTTTGCGCAAGGGAAGGCATCAAAAGAGAATGGACAACTCCATATAATCCGGAGTAGAATGGAGTAGCAGAGAGGAAGAACAAAACTATTGTTGAAGCAGCGAGGGCAATGTTGTATGATCAGGATATGCTTGTTGATTTGGGGTAGCATCGGATGTGTTGTAGCCACGAAAATTGGTGGAGAGGCTAAGGCACATGAGATCTCCAATACCTAGAAAGGGTTTGGGCAAATTCTAAACAGTTTGGGAGATATTAAAATAATTAATATTTTTAATGGAGTCCCTAAGTCTAAACTTAGGGAAATTAAAATATTAATGTGAATTAATATAAAACTGTGTTAGAATGGTCCAAAAGTCATGGATCAAGCCAGATCTAATCTTAGCCGTGATTAGGGACTTAATCTCGGCCGTTGATTTATCAACAAGAAAAGTATAAGAGGAGGCTTGAGGGTCACTGGGAGAACACACCGAGTTGATCAAGATTTCGATTTTCTGGGGCAGGGTTTGCTGAGGAAGTCGAAAGTGTGATCAGAGTTGCAGCTGATGGGTAGTGAATATAGAAGCAGCGAGGGTACCGGGAGAATCAGCGCAAAAGCCGGGAGAGAGGGACGCAGAGCCAGCCAGAGGCCATGCAGAGCCAGCTAGGGCCCACGCAGAGGCAACCAGGAGTTGCACAGTGCCTCAGAGAGCCAACATGGGTGATGCAGAGGCTCTAGAGGCTGACCTAGTGCCTCCAGAGGTTGACGTAGGGGTTATTGGGTTGATATTGGGCTGCCGCTGGGCTAGGAAGGGCTGATGTAGTCCCCAGAGGTAGACACTAGGGTTTTCGTGGGGCAGATTGGAGCTGGGAGCTGTCAGAGTGTTTATCCAGAACATCTGCCTCCGACTGAGAGGTACTACTACTGAGATTATTCTCTGTTGGGTGAGTCGGTTTTGGCACCTAGATTGTATTCTGAAACTACTTAATAATTAAAACCCTCAGATAGCTGCACCAGTTTTCCCGCATTGGGTTTTTCCGGGGACATTGGTCCAAAAACAATGGTGTCACTTGTGTGCTTGTTTTGTTTCCTTCAGTTGATGATCTGTAATGTGTTGAGCATGTACTTGTATTTATTTTCAATATTTACATGGTAAATAACTTGTTAATTAATCAGAACAAGTAGGCAGGGATAAATCAAAAAAGTACATGAAGGGTTTCTAACAGTTAGACTTAGAAATTCCAACATGGTATCAGAGTGTGGTTGCAGATCATAGGAGAACTGAGGACATCAACCCAATAGAGTAGTAGCAACAAAAAACAGCTGTTTTGAGTGACAGAAGCTGTTCCTAACAAAGTAGCAGCAAGGAAGGGGTGACGCAGTGCCTGCGTCATCAAGATTGAGCCAGGAAGAGGCAGCGCGGAGGCTAAGGGAGGCAAAGGCAGACTCACACAAAGCCACGCAGAGGCCAGGAGGACTGACGCAGTTAGTTGAGGAGGCTGATTTGCCAGTGCCGGGATTGCGTAGAGCCTAGGAGCTCTAACCTTCAGTTTGCTGGGGTTTAGGAGGCTGTGGGTAAGTTGCAGAGTGGAGCTGGTGGGGTGTTGGAAATAATACTGAGAGGGGGGGGGTGAATCAGTATTATCAGATCAGATAAAACTTTTCAATTTCATACTCAGAAACATATACGCGACTTCAGATAAGTGAACCCGCGTGTACACGCGACTGTGTCTAATGCAACTAGCGTATACCCAGAGATCTTATAATTCAGTTAGCTTAATCTTCAGTAAATGCATCAGAACATTATTAAGCAATTTAACAGTAAACAGGCGCAGTATAACAGAACAGAACATCACACAAGAGCCACACACATGAACACCATGATATAAGGTGGAAACCCAATGTGGGTGAAAACCACCTGCTGCAATTCGTCTCTTTCTTCTTTAATGAGAAACTTCTTTTACAATGTACTGGTGCAATCCTTTACCAGTACGCAGGCTACAACCTGCAGAGGGCTACAACCCTCTCTCGTTTTCCAACTACTTCTGGAAGGGAGTTACAACCCCCTCAGCTCTTGTACTAGCTGATCCATTTACTAGTACGTAGGTGCTGACCCTACAACCTTCAGGGACCACGTTTCATCAATTTTCAGACTGGATCCAAGAATACAAAGCAAACATTACCGCAATACAATCATCAACTTATACTTGCATCATAATTCATTAAACAACCCAATACCGAATCACTGAAACCCTGTCATCAAGAACACAGAACCCAAACCAGAATCCAGAACTCTGTAACAACCACCAGAATCAGCAGCAACCTGAAATATTAACCCTTATCATGCATACGCTACTTCACTGTACCAAAACCGCGTGTATACGCGCTTTTTCCAAAGGCAACCTGCGTGCAGATCTAGAAATGATTACTTTTGCCTTCGCTGTCAGATCTGACCCTTGCCAAGCGTCCCGAACAGATAACCAGCAATACCAGATCCTCTCACTGCGTCAGACACTCACAATCCATACACCTTTGCCTAGTGATCTTCTCCTTATATAGCCTTAGGCCTTGTTCAATACCAAGAGCCAAAACCATAGAAACATAATACCATCAACCTCGAAACTAGGGATCAACACGTCCGTCGAGACATTATGGTCCAAAACCATAGGCACAACTTCCAAGGTCTAACTACCACGGACCAAAGGTACTTTTCACATGTACGCGCTTTTACTGAAGCCAACCTGCGTGTACACGCGGATTCTCTTTGCTGAACCTGCGTATATCTCTTTCTTGTCCTGCTGTACTGAGATCTATCCTCTGATCAAGTTGCCATCACTTGTACCAACCTCTGAGCACCTGTACCAACCTCTGAGTGAGTTGCCATCAAGGACAACACTTGAAACATAATGCCAACATGGGGCACTATAGTCAGAACAGTACCTAACAGGGCGAGGCCAAGGTAGAGGGAGTTGTTGTCGAGGTGGATTTCTAGGCAAGGAATCTAGATCAGTGTTGCAGTCGCACATATGATTGGAGAGGGGCATCTCGACATTGGCAAAAGGGTTTCAAGGAGGGAGATCGAGGCTCAGAGGAGTCATACTAAGAGCTTCTAGGAGGGAAGTAGAGGAGCAGCGAAATGGCACTACACGGAGTAAGAGACCAGGACAGACTGGACGGAGCCTCAAACTTCGTAGTCTGGAAGGCCAGAATCTTATCCGTACTAGACAGGAATCGTGTCAAGCACTTCACCTTGAGGACGATAGCTATCCCAGTTGACCCGATTGATAACGACAGGTACGAGGATGCAATGGTGAGGGCTAAGAGTATCATCCTTGACGGGGTCAAGGATCATATAGTACCACATATTGTCGAGAAGAACACGACACAGGAGATGTGGGAGGCCCTGACCAAGTTGTATCAGCATACTTCCGTGCAGAGGAAGATGCTACTAGAAAATCAGCTGTGATCATACTAGATGCAAAAGGGAGAACAAATTGACCCATTCCTCGGTTGATTGAAGGAGATTCGGGATCAGCTGACTTCCATAGGGGCAACACTGGATCCAGAATTGATGGTGAGAACAACCCTGAACGCAGTCTCAGAAGACTGGGAGGTGTTTGTCCAGAGCATACTGGGCAGGGCGACCCTTCTAGATTGGGAGGAAATGTGGGCTGCTCTTTGCCAAGAAGAGAAAAGGTTGAGCAAGGCGGGAAGCAACGACAAGGGGATCAGAATCAAGAAGGAGGAGGAGGATGCTGCCCTAACATCTGAGGGAAAGCAGGAGAAACAAAAGAAGGACCTCTCCAAGGTCAAATGCTTCCACTGTGGGGAGTTGGGTCATTATGCGACCTAGTGTCCAAGGAAGAAGAGTAAGGGAGAGGCCTCCGAGACCAAGGCAGCGCCAGCAAGGGCAGAGAAGGAAGTGGAGACAGATGATGATTGTGCCATGAGTGCTCATGTGCCACTTCAGAAGAAGTGGGGAGACATCGAGTTGTAGTCAGGCGGACTACAGGCGATGAGGGGCAGGATCCTCGAGGTACCCAGCCTCTTGGATTAGACCTTGCTACGGGAGCCCCGAAGAGGAGTAGCAGTACTGGCGATGTTAGTAGAGACGGATGCGGATGGAGCAACAGAGGGAGCTATAGTGCAGGATTCCAGGACAGCGCAAGGCTAGCAGGCTGCAACAATGCGAGAGGCACGAGAGTGTTGCACCAGTGCAGGATGGCACAGAGAGGTGTGCAACGATGCGAGATGCATGGAGTTGTTGCAGCAGCACAGAGGTCAGAGAGGGAGCACTTGTTAGTGACAGAGGGAGCTTCAGCATCAGGAGTGTTTCTAGCCTGACAGAGATGTCAGAGTTGGGAGATCAGTTACTTACTTCTCAGTAACTGGGTTGTAGTGCAGCAGTTAGCAGTGGTAGTGCTACGGGTAGCACGATGTAGCATGATGAGAGGGGCTGCAGTGCAGATGTAGCAGTGGTAGTGGCAGGGCCATGGTTAGCAGCACGGATGTAGAGGGAGTTGCAGTATGGATGCAGTAGTGGCAGTGGTAGGGCCATGGGTAGCAGTTAAGGATGCAGCAGTGCAGAGGATGTTGGGCAACAGGCCTAAGATCAGCACAGGGACCGATGTTGGATGATCAGAGTGATGCTAAGTGAGGAGTATTACTAGAGCACAGTCCTCGCTAAGAGGGAGTGTTGATTTGGGGTAGCATCGGATGTGCTCTAGCCACGAAAATTGGTGGAGAGGCTAAGGCACATGAAATCTCCAATACCCAAAAGGGGTTTGGGCAAATTCTAAACAGTTTGGGAGATATTAAAACAATTAATATTTTAAATGGAGTCCCTAAGTCTAAACTTAGGGAAATTAAAATATTAATGTGAATTAATATAAAACTGTGTTAAAATGGTCCAAAAGTCATGGATCAAGCCAGATCTAACCTTAGCCATTGATTAGGGACTTAATCTCGATTGTTGATTTATCAACGAGAAAAGTATAAGAGGAGGCTTGAGGGTCACTTGGAGAACACACCGAGTTGATCAAGATTTCGATTTTCTGGGGTAGGGTTTGCTTAGGAAGTCGAAAGTGTGATCAGAGTTGCAGCTGAGGGCAGTGAATACAGAAGCAGAGAGGGTACCGGGAGAATCAATGCAGAAGGTGGGAGAGACGTATGCAGAGCTAGCCAGAGGCCACACAGAGCCAGCTAGGGCCCACGCAGAGGCAGCCAGGAGCTGCGCAGTGCCTCAAAGAGCCAGCGTGGGTGACGCAGAGGCTCTAGAGGCTGATGCAGTGCCTCCAGAGGTTGACACAGGGGTTATTGGGCTGACGCTGGGCCAGGAAGGGCTGACGCAGTCCCTAGAGGCAGACACTGGGGTTTTCGTGGGGCAGATTGGAGCTGGGAGCTATCGGATTGTTTATCCAGGGTTTCAGCCGGAACATTTGTCTCCGACTGAGAGGTACTATTGCCGAGATTATTCTTTGTTGGGTGAGCCGGTTTTGGCACCCAGATTGTATTATGAAACTGCTTATAATTAAAACCCTCAGATAGCTGCACCGGTTTTTCCCGCATTGGGTTTTTTCGGGGACATTGGTCCAAAAACAACGATATCACTTGTTTGCTTGTTTTGTTTCCTTAAGTTGATGATCTATAATGTGTTGAGCATGTACTTGTATTTATTTTCAGTATTTACATGGTAAATAACTTGTTAATTTATCAAAACAAGTAGGCAAAAATAAATCATAAAAGTACATGAAGGGTTTCTAACAGTTAGACTTAGAAATTCCAACAATGCCCAAATTTTTATGGGCAGAAGCATGTAGCACAACAGTATATGTTTAGAATAGGACTCCTCACAGGGCATTAGGTAATATTACTCTGGACAGTGTCTTCACCAGCAAGAAGCCTGAAGTGAGTCATTTTAGAATATTTGGGAGCTTGGCATACTACCATATACCCGAAGAAAAGAGGAAGAAGTTGGATCAAACTGCAGAAAAATGATATATTGTGGGATAGAGCGAGAATGCTAAGGCATATAGAATCTACCTTCCAGGCAATAGAAAGATCATAGTACGACGAGATGTAAAGTTCATGGAGGACAGAGCTTTTAGGAAATCTCAAGAAATGCCTTCCAAAGAGCAGTCAAAGGATGATCCATTGGTCCAACCATTTCGACTAGCAGAAACCAGCACCAGTGTTTCTCCAAAGGACAAGAATCCAGAGGCATCACAACGGGTGGAATCTTAGGAGGAGGATCAAATAGATTCACCCACCACCAGTGGAAGAACGAGTTGGAAACTTCGATAGATACTACGGGATGCAGAGGATTTCATTGGAGCTCCCAGGAATGAGAAAAGGGATCGTAGACAACCAGATAGATACCGAGCTTTGGTGGTTCAGGTTGAAGAACCCTCTAGGTTTCAAGAGAGCGTTCAACATCAAGTATGGGTAGATGCTATGGTGGAGGAATACAGTTCCATAATGATCAGTGATGTCTGGGAAGTGGTACCTAGGCCTCATAGATGGATCTATAAGGTCAAATATGCTGCAGATAGCAGTGTGGAAAAATACAAAGCCAGGTTTGTGGCTAAGGGGTATGCTCAGAAGGAAGGGATAGACTACGAAGAAACCCAATAGCCAGGGATACTTTATTAGATTTGTGATATCCCTTGCATCACAGATGGGGTGGGAGATTCACTAGATGGATGTTAAGGTTGTGTTCTTGAACGGGGTGATAGAAGAAGTATGCATTGAACAACTAGAGTGTTTTGAGACACATGAGAAGAAAACTCATGTATGTAGGTTGACGAAAGCCTTGTATGGGTTTAAACAAGTGCTTAGAGCATGGTATGGTCGAATTGATGGTTACTTGCAGAAGATGGGATTTGTCAAGAGTGACGCAGATCCTCTAATATTTGATTGTAGAGATTGAGCCTCTAATTATGGTGTTATATGTGGATGAACTTTTCCTGACAGGTTCATCTAGGCTCATCAAAGATTGCAAGGAAAACCTAGCTACAAAATTTGACATGAAGGATTTGGGACGGATGCATTATTTTCTGGGGTTGGAAGTTTGGCAGCAGAAGGGTGGAATTTTCCTTGGACAAGGGAGATAAGATATAGAAATTTTAAAAAGGTTAAGAATGCAGGACTGTAGACCCATGACTACTCCAATGATTATCAACTGGAAGAAGATTGATGCGTGTAAAGATAAAGAAATAGATCCCACCTTGTATAGGCAACTCATAGGGTCTGTTGTAGATCTAACCCAAGAATATTATAGATCTGATATGAAATAGCTCTGATACCAATTGTTGTAGATCTAACCCAGAAATATTATAGATCTGATATGAAAATGTAAGATAATGCAAATAAACCCAAGAATAAGATGAAATGATTCTCTATTGATATCAAACCCTTATGGTAGGGCAACACCATACATTCACTCCTTAAGGAAGGAGAACACTCCACAAGCCATATGCCTGTTCATACAAGAATACTTCTCTTCATATCTCTCCATGTGGAGTCTCTAGCCTCTATATAGGCCTCATACATACAATACCATGAGTCATTACCATGGTTCCGTCATACCATCAACTAATACCATGGGCCCATTACATTATTATTAACTACTTGTGGTCCCTTACATGACATGGGTTAACCACCTTATTTATTACTATGGCCCATCCCATTATTACATTATTACCTTGGGTACCTCCCTTGGTACCCCATATTATCCCCCCTAGGTATATAACATTCCACCCCCCTAAGCATGTTTCGTCCCCGAAACATGGGAAGAACATAAATAATAAGATCTACTCAAAAGAGTAGTCCACTGATACCATGCACATGCATCTAGCCATCCAAGAGAAAGGTGAACCCTCGATCTCGCTGGTGCCTCGCTCGCTTGAGATGGAAGTTGACCGTGGCAGCTTTTCTGTGTTGATGTGTAGTAGGTGGATCGTCTCTCCTTTCTATCCATCATGTGACTACTTGGTTTCCATGATGGTTGTCTTGCGGGGTGATGTGGGTGATGATATGTTGAAGTTTTAACCCATGATGGCTTTTGCTTGACTTCACCCTGCTGTGGTGCCTGTTGTGGTGTCTTCTTTTTCAATATGACTTCAACCACTGAGCCCTCCTCGGATGTATCATCACCTGTAACCTTTTCTTCTGCAGCCTCTGTTTGTGTTTGATTGTCGATCATCAAAGGCTCATCATCTGATGTGTCAGTCCCTTGAACATCTTATGCTTCAGCCTCCTTGGACTCTACCTGCTTATTAATGGAAATATCCTGTAATGTAATTTTCTTCTTTTTATACCAGAGCTTCAGGAATTTCTTCTGCACATTAATATTGGTAGTACCCACTAATTCCATCCAAGGGTATCCCAAAACAACATCCATGTTATTCGTATCTGAAGCATAAAATCACCATGAAACACATACTTATCCATAGAAAGCTTCAAATCCTTATAGATTTGAACATCCTTATCATCCACCTGTGTATGTTCAATTTGTTTTGCTGGGACTTGCAATTTTTTTGCCAAATTAACACTAATAAAATTATGTTTACAACTAGGATTGATAGAAACAATGATCTTCTCTTTCTGAATCAATCCATGAATCTGCAATAAGGATATACCAGTAGGAAGTAACCCTTTAGGTTCCATAGTTTCCTTCTTTTCTGTAAAAATAAAATCTTTGCTAGGCAATGTGACCTAACGAGCTAACTGGCAAGCCTCCATCCATGTGGAAGGGTGGTGAAGTAGAACTTGAGCTTTGATGGCTTCTTTAAGACCGCTGATAAAACAGTCCTTGAAGAATGTATCTGTGAGACCCCTAGTGCGGAAGGCTAAGGCTTCAAAAGCGGTAATATATTCCTCCACTGTACCAGTCTGTCGGAGCTTAGTGAGACGACCCAAAAAAGATTCTTCCTGTTCAAAGCGATCTAGGCCCGCCATCACAAAAATATTGGCGAAAAATTGAAATGGTCACAGATCCGTCAATATTGCTCAGAATCCCTATTATAACCTGTTTTTAGAAATGGAACAATCATTCTGCATCTGCCCATGTGATAAAAATCCTGATCCAGGCACTAGAATTCCAGATCTGCTCTGCTACTCTCCCGCCGTCACCCAAAATGTCTGCAAAAAGAGCTGATTTTAAATCAGCGATATCTCCCTCATCCGGACTCCGATTCGACCAATTTTTTTTGTGAAATCGGGTGTTTTTTCCCAAAGAATACAGATCTACAATTAGATTTTGCAGATCTTGCACCAGGGCTTCTAGATCTGCGCCGCAAACTCGCTGCCCTGAAAATTGTCTGCAACCCCACTGATTTTTAGATCAGCGATATCTCCTTCATCCGGACTCCGATTCAACTGATTTTTTTTTTGAATTTGGGTATTTTTTCACAAGGAATACAGATCTGCAATTAGATTCTGCAAATCTTGCACCAAAACGTACAGATCTGATCTGCAAATTCGCCACCCAAAAAATCCCTGCAAAAATAAAAAAAAAATTTCCACGGTTTGCCCAAGAAAGTGCTCTGATACCAATTGTTGTAGATCTAACCCAAGAATATTATAGATCTGATATGAAATAGCTCCGATACCAATTGTTGTAGATCTAACCCAAGAATATTATAGATCTGATATGAAATAGCTCTGATACTAATTGTTGTAGATCTAACCCAGAAATATTATAGATCTGATATGAAAATGTAAGATAATGCAAATAAACCCAAGAATAAGATGAAATGATTCTCTATTGATATCAAACCCTTATGGTAGGGCAACACCATACATTCACTCCTTAAGGAAGGAGAACACTCCACAAGCCATATGCCTGTTCATATAAGAATACTTCTCTTCATATCTCTCCATGTGGAGTCTCTAGCCTCTATATAGGCCTCATACATACAATACCATGGGTCATTACCATGGTTCCCTCATACCATCAACTAATACCATGGGCCCATTACATTATTATTAACTACTTGTGGTCCCTTACATGACATGGGTTAACCACCTTATTTATTACTATGGCCCATCCCATTATTACATTATTACCTTGGGTACCTCCCTTGGTACCCCATATTATCCCCCCTAGGTATATAACAGGGTCCCTGATGTATCTGGTCAATACCAGGTCAGACATTTGTTATGTTGTCAACACCCTCAGTCAGTTCATGGTGGAACCGAAGAGGGCACACTAGGCAACAACCAAGCATGTTCTCAGATATATACGAGGAACAGTCGAGCATGGATTAATGTACACCCAAGGCAATGATATTAGGTTGAATGGGTTAACTGACATAGATTGCGATGGAAGTTCAGTAGATCAGAAAAGTACCACTGGGTACTGTTTCAACATTGGATCAGGAATGACCTGCCTGGTGTAGTAGGAAACAAAAGTTCGTAGCTCTGAGCTCAGTTGAAGCTTGATATATGGCATCTAGCACAACATCGTGTGAAGCCATATGGCTTAGAAAGTTACTTGTGAATCTATTCATGCTTAGAAAGTTACATGTACAATATAATAACTATCTAGGGTTTTCATCACCTTGATTGAATTCCAAGGGATTTAGAGTACGAACCCTGACTAGATCGAGGGCATTATGTCAAAAACATCATTCATTATTTCCTTTCATAGAGAATTGTCAAATACCTATAAGCCCTAGATATCATAGGTTAGGAACAAGCGTATAAGGGTAAGGGTTCCATATGTTAAATTTTCATCACAAAAGAAAACTTTCAAACCCTAGAAGCAATTAAACCCTAATATTTTCCATACTTTTAAGAAATGATTATGTTATACATACCTTAAGATTGCATACCTCATTTTTGAAGGATTGATGTTCCATTTGCCTTTCCCTTTTCTTTTTTCTTGCAAATTGAGTACACATTGTTAGACAATTAAAGCATAAAGAATAAAGATAACACTTACTTGACTTTGATGAATGATTGCAAGCTGGTCCAAGAAATGTTGGAAGTTATAAGGTGCTGAGTCAACTCCTTTACAAAATGATAGACAACTTTACAGAGATATCGAGCTTGTTCAACGAACTGTTCCTTTCTTCAATTATTTTTCTGAATTAGAAGACACTTTATTTTGTGATCCTTCAAGTCATCTTTTACTAAGGCTCGAGCCTTATATATTTATCTATACAAATTCTTGTCCTTCCACAGGGGTCTCGAATCCTTTAATTTTGAGGTGACAATAACTCTGTAACCATCCTATAAATGCTTTTAAATAGTTCGAGGTTCATTTCTTTTGTAGGCTGTAAGGACTCCCTTTAGTCCTCAAAATATAACTTGGTCACCTTAATCCTGTGTTAACCTCAGAACTTCAGATTTTTGGACTGTTTTAAACTTTTGGGATTATGAACAAAGGTATGATCCTTTTCATATGAGACTCGGCTTGGTCTTAGGTTTGTAGCCTAGACTTTTGGTCCTTCAAAATGCTATCTGGATTCTTCCAACTGTTATAATTTAAGGTCTGGTTTATGTTCCTAATTACCCAGTTTTGCGGCCTAATTAAGTTCAGAATTGAGTCATGTTAATTCGGTCCTCCTTCTAGGTAGCTCGGTCTTGAAGCCTAGACATGAGACTTTTGATTTTAGTGATCTTCTAGCTGCCTTTTGTTGAAGAATGTAACTAGGTTCGGTCTTCATAATTGTATAATGTAATTTATTTGTCAAAAGAAATTTTATAATGACTTATTAAAGCATGGGTTTCATGCTTGGGTCATCATGTTTATAGGTCAAAGCCTCCATTGTAGGCTTCTAGGTTTTATATTGAGTCAATAGAGTCATTGTAAATTTTATTGGACCCTTCTTGGGCTTTTGTATCATGTAAAAAGAATTATTTTTGAGTCAAATAGGTCATTTGACACCTCCACACCAAGTCGGCCTACATTAGGGCAATTCGACCCCTAGAAGAGGCTATATATAGACAGACAATTCGATCCATTTGCTCACTCACTCAACAAGTTCGATACACAAGAAAGAGAGGCAGAAAAAGGTGCAAAATTCCAAGAGAAGGAAGAAGATTGAAGGAGAAGACAAAGTCGAAGTTTTGGGCCATCTTTCTCTCACACGCGAAGTTACTGGGCTATTGTTGGGGCCGAAATTCTGAATTCTACTGCAGGTCGAAGTTTTGTTGCTGGGGTCGAAGTTCTGTTGTTGGGGAGGCCGAAATTCTATTGCTGCCAGGTCGAAATTCTAGGTCGAAGTTGCTACTGGGAGAACATCACTTGAAGAAGAAGGAAGGGCTGACTTGGTGATTGGAGGAAGTATGTATCTAGGTCAAAAGAGTCTTGGACTATCTCATCTTGTCTTTGAATCTACTGAAGGAAGAGTTCTGATTGGGTTTTCCCCTTATAGGGGTTTTTCCCTGGCTGTCCGCCTACATCTTGTGTCTCTTGTTCTTGTGATCTTCATATACACATATTGGTAATTGCTTGATGAAACATTTTATAATAAAGAAGTAAAAGAAGGCAACATAATTCACAAGTAATTATCAAAGAAGAGGAATCAAACCCTAATTACTACTAGCATTGATTTCTCAACATGGTATCAGAGCTAAGGTCGAAGAAGGTTGGAGATCACTTTGTTGGCTTAAAAAGAAAGGATACTCCCTCTATGGCAAGTTACTTGAAGATGGGATTCAATATCATAAGAATTGCAAGAAGTTGGATTGGAAGGATCTTCTACAACCTATCTAAGAAGGTCAAAAGCGAAGGATTCTTGGTTGCACTTACAGGTACTCTTGATGATGACAATGCATGGATCATTGATAGTGGAGCATCAAGACATATGACAGGAGAAAGTAGACAACTTCATACTCTATCAAAGGAACAATCATCTCATGCAGTGGAGCTAGGAGACAATAACAATTATGCAGTCAAGGGCCTTGGATCTACATCTTTGAAGCTGGAGAATGGAGCAAAACTACACCTCAACAATATACTCTATGTTCCAGGTTTGGAAAAGAATTTACTTTCAATTTCTTGTTTAGAAGATAAAGGAGATAGGGTTGCTTTTGTAGATGGTAAAGTCTTGGTTTGGGGAAAGGATTCAAGCATTGAAAAGGAAAAAGTTATTGGAGTTTGTGAAGGAAGACTATATAGAGTTATAACACCATCTCCTCAAGCCCTAGTTCACATGGAAATCAATCCCATCGAACTATGGCATAGAATATATGGGCATATACACTACAAGATCATTCCCTCTCTCAATCAAATGGTAAATGGCATCCCTAACATCAAGGAAAATCATGAAGGAGTATGTAAGGGATATGATTTGGGAAAGAATACAAGGAAGCCTTTCACAAGCAGTGATACAAGGTCTAAAGAAATATTAGACCTCATTCATTCTGATGTGTGTGGGCCTATGTCTAACAAATCACTTGGAGGGCATCTTTATTATGTGACCTTAATTTATGATCACTCTAGAAAGACATGGTTCTACCTTCTCAAGTCAAAGGATGAAGTATTTGAAAAATTCAAGGAGTTTAGATCTGAAGTGGAAACCTTAACCGAAAGAAAGATAAAAACCTTGAGATCTGACAATGGTGGGGAATACACTTCAAAAGAATTGGTTGCATATTGTAAAGAAGCAGGTATTAAGAGGGAGCTCATTGTTCCCTACAATCCCAAACAAAATGGAGTTGCAGAAAGGAAAAAAAGAACAATTGAAGAATGCATAAGAACTATGACATTTGATCAAGATCTTAAAAAGTTTTTATGGGATGAAGCAACTATGACAATAATATATATACAAAGTAGAAGTCCTCATAGAATTCTTGAGAATATGACACTTGAAGAAGCATTCACAGGGAAGAAGCCATGTGTGGACCATCTTCAAATATTTGGGTTGTTGAAGGAAATGTAACTAGGTTCGGTCTTCATAAATGTAAATTTGACATTTGTATTTATTCAAGAAAAGAGAAATTATTATTTGTCACTGAGTTTCTTGCTCATTGAAGTAGGTCAAGCACATGTTTAAGTGCTTCTAGGAAGTCAAAAGGTCTATGTATTTATGTAAGACCCTTAGAGGGCATGTTACACTATGTATAAGGTCAAAGGAATACCTCCAAGAAAAGTGCAAGTCCTCTCCATGTAGAAACGTCCTCCAAAAGAAGCAAAACGATGAAGAAAGTTCATGTTGGCCTAAAGACAGCAAGTCGGCCTCAAGTCGGCCTAAAGGAGGGACAATCCTCTATATATAGAGGTTGTCCACTCCCTCTCAACGTCCACCAAGCATATCTGAAATCAGCGAAGGATAGAAGCCAAGAAGAGAGAGGAAAAGACAAGTCTAAAGGGTCTCCTAAGCGCACTAAAGAAAGGAGAAGATAAAGCGAAGGTGTAGGACTGTTTCTAGGGCTAGAAACAGTCACACGTGAAGAAAGGGAGGGTAAATATGTGGGTATAACAACAACTAGAGAACAGTCCAAGAATCATTATTGGTTGGGCTAGAAATTAGGCCTACAAGGCCTCCCAAGTAAAGCGAAGAAGTCTCTCTCTCAAACGAAGGTGAAAGGACCCTAAACTACAAGGATCCCTACCACACGTGCAAAGAATTTAGGGTTGTTGTACAGTCATATCGAGTTTGCTCCTACACCTCAAGAAACATCTCGTTTGGTCAAAGAAGGAAAGAGTCTACTTGAGAAGAGGACATCCTAGTCAAGGGTCTAGGGTTTGGCATTGATCAATAAGAAGCTCCAATAAGAGAAACTTACCGAAGGGTTTTCCTCTCTAAAGAGAGAGAGGTTTTGGCCCTGGTAGAGAGCGAACATTTGTGTTCTTGTCTTTATGTTTTTGGTAGCAGTTTGATGAAACACATGTTGAAATTTCTAAGTCTAACACGTCAGAAATTCCTACTGTATTATCTAGTTTATTTCACCTACTTGTTTATTACATTAACAAGTTATTTATACATATAAATACTGAAAATAAACACAAATGCAGTCGTAACTCATATACAGATCAACAACTGCAATACTAGACAAACACACAAGGGACAACGTTATTTTTGGACAATCGTCCCCGGAAAAACCCAATGCAGGAAAACCAGTGCATCAGTTTTGAGGGTATTATTATTATGCAAATTTCTTGAGTACAACTAGGGTGCCAAACTGGCTCACCCAACAGAGATTTTTATACGGCAGTAATACCTCTTCTCGGAGACAGATATTCAGCAAGTCTTCCCCATGAAAATCCTTTCGGTGCTTCTCCAAGGCTCTGCGTCAGCCCTGCTAGCCTCAACGTAGCTCTAGAACCCTCTATGTCAGCCTTCTATTTCTCTGCGTCAGCTCTCTGGCCTTCCGCGTCACCCACACAGGCCCCTCAGCCTCTGTGCAGTCTCTAGCTCTCTCTGCGTGGCTCCTGCTGCTTCTGCGTAGCTCTGGTTGCCTCTGCGTCAGCCTCTCTGGTCACTGCGCTGACCCCCAGGCACTATCTCTACCTCTCTACTATGTACTCACTTCCCCTCGTTGCAACAGATCACTTGTTCGAATTTTCTCAGCAAACCCCGCTCCAGAAAATCGAATTGACTGATCAATCTTGGTGTATCTCCAACGACTCTCAAGCCTCCTCTTATACTTTTCCTGTTGACTCTTCAATGACCGAGATTAAGTCTCTAATCAACGGCTAAGATTAGATTTGGCTTGATCCATGTCATTTAGAACATTCTCACCTAGTTTTATATTAATACCTATTAATATTTTAATTTTCCTAACTTTAGACTTAGGAACTCCATTAAAAATATTAATTATTTTAATATCTCTCTAACCGAGTGGAATTTCCCCAAACCATTTCCGGGTCTTGGAGATCTCATGTGCTTTAGTCTCTCCACCAATTTTCATGGCCAGAGCACATCCGATGCTACCACAAATCAACACTCCCTCTTAGTGAGGAATGTGCTCTAGTAATGTTCCACCACTGAACATCACACTGATCCTTCTGCATCGGTACTTGTGCTGATGCTTGGCCTGTTGCCTAACATCCACTGCATTGTTGCTTCCTGTACTGCTGCCCATGACCCTACCACTGCCACTGCTACATCTGTACTGCAACTCCCTCTCAACATGTTGCATCATGCTGCCCATAGCACTGCCACTACTAACTGCTGCACTGCAACTCAGTTACTGAGAAGTAAGTAACTGATCTACCCAAATTCTGACATCCTTGTCAGTCCAGAAGCCTCCTGATGCTGAAGCTACCTCTGCTGCTATTCTGTGCTCCCTCTGCTGCCTCTGCGCTGCTGCAACCACTTCTGTGCCTCTCGCACTGCTACAACCACCTCTGTGCCTCTCACATTGTTGGAAACACCTTTGTGCCTCTCGCACTGTTGCAACTACCACTGCGCTGCTATAGACCTCTGCACTATAACACTGCCTTGTCACTCCATCACATCTTGCTTCTACCGACATTCGTCATCCTGCCACTATCATTCAGGGCTCCCGTAGCTTGATATGATCCAAGGGTTTGGGCACCTCAAGGATCCTGCCCCTACATCTTCTGTAGTCCTCCTGCCTACAACTCGATGTCACCCCACCTCTTCTCTAGAGGTGCATGAGCACTCATGGCACAATCGTCATCAGTCTCGACTTCTTTCTGCGTCTTAGCCGGAGTTGCCTTGGAGTCAAAAGCCTCTCCCTTATTCTTCTTCCTGGGACACTGGGTTTCATAATGACCCAACTCCCCACAATGGAAGCACTTCACCTTGGAGATGTCCTTCTTCTTCCTCTTCCCCTGTTGTCCCACAGATGCCAAAGCTGCATCCTCTTCCTCCTCTTTCTTGATTCGACCCTCCTTGTTGCTACTCCCTGCCTTGGTCAACTGTCTGATCTCTTCTTGGCGAAGAGCTACCCACATCTCTTCCCATCCTAGAAGATTAGCTCTGCCCAAAATGCTTTGGACAAATGTCTCCCAATCCTCGGAGACTACATTCAGGGCGGTCCTCACCATGAACTCCTGATTTGGCGTTGCTCCTATGAAAGTAAGTTGGTCTCGAATCTCCTGCAATCTGAGGAGGTGTTAGGGTCCCACCCTAACCCCCTTATTTATGTCATGGGATCACGTCATAGTCAAGAGTTAATAAAGCCCATATTAATATTTGTAAGTGGTTAACCCGCAATTAATGACGGGACCACAGTTAGTTGCAAATGGGCCGTAGTATTAGATAGATGGTATTAATAAAACCCACGGTATTGGCCCGTGGTATTGCATGTATGAGTTATATATAAAGGATAGAGACTCCCTGCGAGGAGCATTGTGTCTTATTTTGTATTCGAGCTCTGCTCTATCGGAGGTTGCCCCCTCGAAGAGGCAAGTGAACATTACTCTCTGAATAATAAAATCATTGCTATTCTGTGTTCTGGGTATCTTTTCTTCGCATATTATGTATTTGGGTATCATTTTGCAGGTTAAGAGTATAACAAGTGGTATCAGAGCACTTTCCAGGGCCGGTGGGATCTCCAATTCTTAGCAAAAAAAAATTTCGGCTAGAGACGTGTTCCAGCATCTTTAAACCACGGGATCTGTCGTTGAGCGCATAAACCTGCGGATTTGGGGAGGCATGCACGCAGGAAATACAAGAGGTGGTCACGTCTGTTGGACTCCCTTGTAACCCCTGTGGGTACCCCTTCGAGTAGTAGCGCATTAGACAGAACCGCGCACAGACTGTCTTCCACGTACTTTCTGGGTATATCGGAAGCCCCCTAGGCTCCCTTGAAACCTCGCCATAGATAAACCGTCGGCCGTCTTGTGGCTACAGTACACCGAGAACAGCACTCGGAGAGATTACTCGCTCGTACGATAGGGAAGTCGGGTTGTACGGCTAAGGGTACGGTCGATCCTCCTTAGTTAGAGCCCTGAAACATTGGGCTGAGTACTACTGCCAGACCCTTATGTATATTGCGATCTGTAGCACCTGACACTCCTCACGACCATAGTTTCCTTTTCTATCGAGGGGATCACACATCATTTATTCCTGATCCGCGTGTGCAAAGAGGTGCAGCAGCAGCAGACATCAGTCCCGCAGATCCATCAGATCCGCCGCAACAGTTGTTCCGCCATTCAGATCTCTCAGACCCACCAGATCGGAGTTGTTGTGAAGGGTTCCTATACCGGGGTATACTTTTCGCAGGACTTTTGGCAGCATTGACATTTTGAGGATTTGGCGACTGCAGTATTGATCAAGAAGGAGTAAAACTCCGTTAGGAGTTTTCAAAAAGAAAAAAAAGAAAAAAAACGAGTCTGAGATCTTCCGGGGCGCTTATTGGTGATCTAGCCCATCAGAATCAGGACGACGAGCTGAGCAAGGTGGTACCATTCAATTTATTAGTAAAAATTTTTAGGCGGTCCCAATTTTTCATCAGGTTGGTGTATGGTAGAAACTAGAGCTCAAGCGATGGCCAATGAAAGGATGGACAAACTTGAAGACACTGTGAACTCCATCCAAACTGAGGTTCACTCCATCCAAACTGAGATTCGCGGACTAAGTCTCCAGATACAGCAATTCCTCCCGAAGGGCAAGGAGCAAGCCCACGAGGAGGCGTATAATGGCCATGAATACAATGAGGGTGAGTCTAGCCACTCTCCTCACGTCTGGCACACCCATCCACCACCCAGTCAGCGACCTCCCAAGTTGGATGTGCATAAATTTGACGGTTCTCACCCGTCCACATGGCTAGCACAAATGGAGCAGTATTTCAAATTGAATCATATCCCAGATGATGCGAATAAGCTTATGTTGGGGAGCATGTACTTGGACAATGAACGGTGGCAATGGTGGGAATGGCATCAGCGTTGCAATGGACCTTTTAGGACTTGGACCCAATTTACCAAAGCTCTTCGAGATCGTTTTGAATAGGAAGACTCTTTTTTGGGTCGTCTCACTAAGCTCCGACAGACTGGTACAGTGGATGAATATATTACCGCTTTTGAAGCCTTAGCATTCCACACTAGGGGTCTCACAGATGAGTTCTACACGGAATGTTTTATCAGCGGTCTTAAAGAAGCCATCAAAGCTCAAGTTCTACTTCACCACCCTCCCACGTGGACGGAGGCTTGCCAGGTAGCTCGTAAGGTGGAACGTGCATTAGCAGCCCAATACAGTCGCCCAAATTTCCCTGCTAAAGGTCGTCCCCCACAGGCTCACAACACGACTCAAACACTTAAGGTCCAAAAGGTGTCACCTGCGGAAATGGCCGAAAGAAGGAAGCAAGGACTATGTTACTACTGTGATGAAAAATACTCCCCAGGTCATAAATGCAAGGAGCCCAATTTTTTTCAAATAGATGCCACTGACTACAGCTCAACAGAGGAAGATCCACCACTTGAGGAACATGAGGCGCTAGAAGAAGACAACCCAAAGGAGAATGTCTCTGACGAACCAGTTATTTTGCTGCATGCGTTGGCAGGGATTTCTTCCCCTCAAACTCTCAAAATTCGGGGTTTTCTTAAACATCACCCAGTAGTAGTCTTGATTGATAGTGGAAGTACCCATAATTTCATCCATCAAAAAATCGCAGAAGCAGCGCATTGTTTTGTACGAGTAGTTTCTAACTTCCAAGTCCAAATTGCGGATGGGGGCACAATGAAATGTGAAGGCCGCTGTGAAAATGTCAAACTTCAAATGGGGGATTATCAGTTGAAAACCCACATGTTTGCCATACACATGGGGGGTTGCGACATTGTCCTCGGCGCTGAATGGCTCCGCACTCTTGGGCCAATCACAATGGATTTCCAGGAGTTATATATGAGTTTTAAGCAGAACAACTCCACAGATACCCTCCGTGGACTCCAGGCGGGAGCCCCCTCTATCATCAGCTCGCATAGGATGGAAAAATTGTTAAAAAAGGGCCATCATGGAGTAGTAGCTCAATTTAATGCCATCCAGGTAGTCGAAACCATGTCTCTGCCAATTCATCATGAGATGCAACAGATTTTAAATAACCATCGGACGGTCTTTGACAAGCCTAATGAGCTTCCACCCTCGCGAGGGGAACATGATCACAACATCACCTTGGTTCCAGGGACCCAACCCCCAAATGTGCGGCCATACAGATATCCGTTCACCCAAAAGAATGAAATAGAAAAAATCATCAAGGAACTGTTGAAAGCAGGTGTCATTCGTCCCAGCATTAGTCCTTATTCATCCCCTGTGGTCATGGTGCTCAAGAAAGATGGGGAGTGGCGGATGTGTCTCGACTTTAGGGCCCTCAATAAGTTGACAGTCAAAGATAAATTTCCCATCCCGGTGGTTGATGATTTGCTGGACGAACTCAATGGGGCTCAATTCTTCACTAAGTTGGATCTTTGCTCAGGCTACCACCAAATTCGCATGAAGGAAGTCGACATTCCCAAGACAGCTTTCAGAACTCATGAAAGCCATTATGAGTTCCTGGTCATGCCATTTGGTCTTTGTAATGCCCCCTCTACTTTTCAGAGCCTTATGAATCACATTCTCAAACCATATCTCAGAAAATTTGTCCTTGTCTTCTTCGATGACATCCTCATCTATAGTGGCACTTGGGCTGCACATCTTCAGCATGTAGATCTACTCTTGCAACTGCTCCGCAAGCATAAATTATTTGTCAAGATGTCCAAGTGTTCGTTTGGCATGGAAGAAGTTGAGTATTTGGGTCACATTGTGGGGCGTGAAGGTGTCAAGGTGGACCCCAAAAAGATCCAGGCAATGCAAGAATGGCCTCAACCTAAGACCTTGAAGAGCTTGAGAGGATTTTTGGGTCTCACAGGCTATTATCGTAAATTTGTCCGCAACTATGGCCGCATAGCGAAACCCCTCACTCAACTCCTAAAGAAAAATTCCTTCTTCTGGAACGAGGAAGCACAACAGGCATTTACCGCTCTCAAAAACGCCATGTGTTCCACTCCAGTCTTAGCACTACCTGACTTCACCAAATCCTTTGTCATTGAATGTGATGCTTCGGGTACAGGTATTGGGGCGGTCTTAATGCAGGAAGGGCGACTGTTGGCCTTCACAAGCCAACAACTCAGTGGGAGGAATCTGGGCCAATCTACCTACGAGAAGGAAATGATGGCCATCTTACATGCAGTCGAGACCTGGCGACCTTACTTATTGGGGCGACGTTTCCAAATCCGCACAGATCATCACAGTCTTAAATATTTTTTGGAGCAACGCCTATTCTCCCCACAACAAAATAAATGGTTAGCCAAAATGCTGGGATATGATTATGAGATCATTTACAAGAAAGGGAAAGACAATAGTGTAGCAGATGCATTATCTCGCCAATTTGAGGAGGAAAGTACTCTGCTTGCAATTTCCCTCCCCATTCCAGACTGGATTGAAGAGGCTCGCAGGGAATGGTTTTCACACCCCGGGCTCTCCCAACTCATTTCTCAATTGCAGGTAGATCCTAATTCCACCAAGGGCTACTCGTGGTAGAATGATATTCTTCGCTACAAGGACAGAGTCGTAATCTCACCAACATCCACCCTCAAAAATCGCATTTTGGCAGAATTGCACTCATCTCCCATTGCAGGACATTCAGGCTTTCAGAAGACGTATGCTCGCACCAGAAGATCATTTTTTTGGACAGGCATGAAAAAGGACATCCTTACCTTCGTAGCAGAATGTGATGTCTGTCAACGCCACAAAGGGGAAACCGTCAACACACCAGGCACATTACAACCATTGCCCATTCCGGCATCAATTTGGACGGAGGTTTCTATGGATTTCATTACAGGTCTTCCAAAGTCAAGGAACAAGTCAGTCATCATGGTCGTTGTGGACCGACTGTCGAAGTATGCTCATTTCTGCGCCCTACCCCACCCGTTTACACCAACTTTGGTTGCTCAATCTTTCATGGATCAGATCTTCAAATTGCATGGCATGCCCACTTCTATTGTGTCCGACCGCGACTCGACCTTCACCAGTAATTTTTGGCAGGAACTCTTCAGAATACAAGGCACTCAACTCAAACTCAGTACTTCATATCATCCGCAAACAGATGGTCAAACCGAAGCCGTCAACAAATGTCTAGAAACCTACCTTAGGTGTTTCACTTCAGAAAAGCAACACCTTTGGGTACAGTGGTTACCTCTGGCTGAATGGTGGTATAACACCAACTATCATGCCACCACCAAAATGACTCCCTATGAAGCAGTATATGGTCAACTTCCGCCTTCCCCTACTTCTTATCTCAAGGGGTGCTCCAAAGTACAAGCAGTGGATCAACTTCTACAACACCGCGCAACCATGCTCGCCCATCTTAGAGAGAATCTTCATCAAGCTCAGAACCGCATGAAGCAACAGGTCGACCAGCATCGCTTAGAGCGCCAATTTCAAGAAGGGAATCAGGTCTTTTTGAGGCTGCAACCATATAAGCAAACATCACTCAAAGACAAGGGTTGTCAAAAGCTCTCTCCAAAATTCTACGGACCATACCAAGTACTTCAGCACATTGGAGAAGTGGCTTACAAGTTGGCTTTGCCACCTACGGCAAAAATCCATCCAGTTTTCCATGTATCGTGCCTCAAGAAAGTGATTGGGAACAATTGCCGAGTTCAAACCAGTCTACCTGACTTGGACGAAGAAGGGTCAATCTGGCTTCAACCTGAACAGGTTCTAGACACACGAGACAAGCACCTGCGCGGCCGCATGATTAAGGAAGTCCTCGTCAAATGGAAAGACACCTCTCCGGAAGATGCAACTTGGGAACTAGCCACTATTCTTCAGCAGTTTCCGCAGCTTCAGCCTTGAGGACAAGGCTAGTCTTAAGGGGGAGGGCATGCTAGGGTCCCACCCTAACCCCCTTATTTATGTCATGGGATCACGTCATAGTCAAGAGTCAATAAAGCCCATATTAATATTTGTAAGTGGTTAACCCGCAATTAATGACGGGACCACAGTTAGTTGCAAATGGGCCGTAGTATTAGATAGATGGTATTAATAAAACCCACGGTATTGGCCCGTGGTATTGCATGTATGAGTCATATATAAAGGATAGAGACTCCCTGCGAGGAGCATTGTGTCTTATTTTGTATTCGAGCTCTGCTCTATTGGAGGTTTCCCCCTCAAAGAGGCAAGTGAACATTACTCTCTGAATAATAAAATCATTGCTATTCTGTGTTCTGGGTATCTTTTCTTCGCATATTCTGTATTTGGGTATCATTTTGCAGGTTAAGAGCATAATAGGAGGTATAGATCTATCTGCTCCCCCTTATGCATCTGATACGACCACAGCTGATTCTCCAATAACATCTTTCGCTGCACGAAAGTGCCCTAATACAATGTCGTCAAAGTATCCCACATCTCCTTTGCCGTGTTCTTTTCGGCAATATGTGGTATGACATGATCCTTGACCCCATCAAGGATTATGCACTTTGCCTTTGCCATTGCATCCTCATACTTCTCATTATCAGTTGGGTCCACTGGGATAGACACGGTTCTCAAGGCGAAGCCCTTGATGCGATGTCTATCCAGGACTAACAGGATCCCGACCTTCCAAATAACAAAGTTGGAAGCCCCGTTTAGCCTATCCTGGTCCCTCAGTCTGTTCACTGCCATCTCTGCTCCTCTTCTGGACTCCCTCTGAGATTCGACTTCCCTCCTGGAAATCTCCCTCTAAGTCCTGATTTCCCTGCTGGAAATCTTCTCGCCAACTGTTGAACCGCTCCTTTCCAATCCTCTTTGCAATTGCAACTCGGGTCTGCATTTCTTGGCTAGAAATCCGTCAAGGCAGCGACTCCCTCTACCTCGGTTCTGTCCCATTAGGTATTGTTATGCTCCAACAGAAACAACACCCCACTAGCTCCATAATTTTCCCATAGCTCCCTAGGTCCTAGCAACTAAAGAAACCGAGCCTTCCAGCTCTGCGCAATCCCGACAAAGGCTGAATCACTCCTCTGGCCAACTGTGTCAAGCCTACCTGGCTGAGTAGGATGACGTGGCTCTACGTGAGCCTCTTTTGCCTCTGCGTTGGCCCCCTCTCTAGCTTGAAATGACGACGCAAGCCCTCTGTGTCACTCCTTTTCTGCTGCCTTCTTCTTAGGAGCAACTCTATCTCTTGGGACAGCTGCTACTGCTGCAAATTTCCGATATTGCTGGTGTCTTCAGTCCTCCTGTGATCTGTAATGCTCTGATACCATGTTGAAATTTCTAAGTTTGACACGTCAGAAATTCCTACTGCATTATCTGGTTTATTTCACCTACTTGTTTATTACATTAACAAGTTATTTATACATATAAATACTGAAAATAAACACAAATGTAGCGGTAACTCATATACAAATCATCAATTGAAATACTAGACAAACACACAAGGGACACCGTTATTTTTGGACAATTGTCCCCGGAAAAACCCAATGTGGGAAAACCGGTGCAGCAGTTCTGAGGGTTTTATTATTATGCATATTTCTTGAGTACAACTAGGGTGCCAAACTGGCTCACCCAACAGAGATTTTTACACGACAGTAATACCTCTTCTCGAAGACAAATATTCAGCAAGTCTGCCCCACGAAAATCCTTCCGGCGCTTCTCCAAGGCTCTGCGTCAGCCCTGCTAGCCTCAACGTAGCTCTAGAACCCTCTACGTTAGCCTTTTGCTTCTTTGCGTCAGCTCTCTGGCCTTCTGCGTCACCCACGCAGGCCCCTCAACCTCTGTGCAGTCTCTAGCTGCCTCTGCGTGGCTCCTGCTGCCTCTGCATCAGCCTCTCTGGTCACTGTGTTGACCCTCAGGCACTATCTCTGCCTCTCTGCTATGTACTCACTGCCCCTCGCTGCAACAGATCACTTGTTCGAATTTTCTCAGCAAACCCCGCTCTAGAAAATCGAACTGACTGATCAATCTTGGTGTATCTCCAACTGACCCTCAAGCCTCCTCTTATACTTTTCCTGTTGAGTCTTCAACAGCCGAGATTAAGTCTCTAATCAACGGCTAAGATTAGATTTGGCTTGATCCATGTCATTTAGAACATTCTCACCCAGTTTTATATTAATACCCATTAATATTTTAATTTTCCTAACTTTAGACTTAGGAACTCCATTAAAAATATTAATAATTTTAATATCTCTCTAACCGGGTGGAATTTCTCCAAACCGTTTCTGGGTCTTGGAGATCTCATGTGTTTTAGCCTCTCCACCAATTTCATGGCTAGAGCACATTCGATGCTACCACAAATCAACACAACACACTAATAATAAGAAGAAGATCAAGCTAAGATAATTGTAAAAGTGCTTCACAAATTGTTATCAACTGGAGAAGAATCCTAATACACACTAGTACCCTTAATTCTTCAACATGGTATCAGAGCTAAGGTGACACATCAAGGAAATGGCATCTCAAGGACACTCGTCAAGGAAGGACATCTACAAAAGTTGAAGCATCTAGCAGAGAAGTCTCAATCACTTCAAGAAGATCTACCATCTATCTTTCATCAAGGAACACTGCAAAGCAAGAAGAGCCTTACATAAAGGCTCCTTCAAGAAGAGCAAATCAAAGAAGGACCTATATCAAGCTACAAGTCATCAAGCAACTATTATCATCAAGTCAAGTCTCTACTTGGAGAAAGCAACTTGAAGAACATCAAGATAAGGAAGGCAAGCCATCAAGTCTTTAAGTAAAAAGCAAGTCTGCTACATCTCAAAATCTATCAAGTAAGTATATGTCCCCTTCTGGATATACATCAATGTCTTTTTGCAAGGAAAGCAATAAATTGGTAGGTACCAATAAATTTCTTGCATGGAAGAAGAGGATTGATTTAATTCTCAAGGAGAATGAACTCCTAGAACACATCAAAGGGAATGTTACTATTCCTTCTAAGGAACAAACTCAAGCCTTAGCCAAGTATAATAAGGATGAGACAAGAGCTCAAAGGATTCTAATAGAATCCATCAAAGACTCTCTCATTCCTTATGTCTCCAAGTTGGAGACATCCAAAGAAATCTATGACAAACTAGTAGAGCTATTCTCAGTAAGCACAACTGGAGAAGTGATATCTCTATGAAATGAATTGTACAAGATGAAGATATCAAAGGAAGGAATAGCTCCCTACTTCATGAAGATCTCTAAGATGAGGGATCAACTTCAAGAGCTAGGGGAAGTCATGTCTGACAGAGAAATGACAATTGTAGTACTCAATGCTCTACCTGAGGATTGGGGCAACTTCACATGAAGCATATATGCCAAGAAGGAAGCCACTCTACTAAGTGAAATGTGGTCTCTATGCAAGATAGAGGAAACAAGACTCAAAGCAAAAGAGGATGTGGGATCAAAGGAGCAAGCATTTGCTACCATGGCCAAGAGAAAGTGAAAATTTGGCAAAATTGGTCCACAAAGAACAAACAACAAAGATATGTCCAAAATCCAATGCTATGGATGCCAAGGATATGGACACTACAAGAGAAATTGTCCTAAACTAAAGAAGGACAACAACACCAAAAGAGAAAGGGAAGAAGCTCATGTGACTCAAGAAATGAAAGAAGAAGACAAGAAGCAAAAGAAGGAAGATCCTCCGAATATCTACTATGACTAAGTCTACTTCTTTACTTAAAGTCTTCTTTCAAAGTTTTGAGTAGTATTGGAGCATGTAGGAATAGAATAAAATTGCATGGCTAGAAATATCTTCTAGAATATAGGAGCATGGTAGATATAGCTCAAGATATTCATGTAGAAGGAGCATACCTAGAATAGGACCTCATCCACAATGAAAGAAAATTGATCATGATTAAGAATCTTAGAAGACCTCCATCATCAAAAGGAAAGAAACATTTGTAGGGTAAGGGTCTTCAAGATCCTATGATGGAATCTTCAAAAGAAGATTCATAAACAAAAGAAAATGTCTCATTGGGAATCCCATTCATGGGATTTAAGAAAAGGATGATATGCAGGCAAGCTAAGATGAAGCAAGAAGGGCCACACCAAGGACAACCAAATGAAGCTAAGATGATCAAAGGAGAATCAAGATGAGGTATGTATGCATCAAAGTTTAGTCATGTTATCATTTGTATATTATTGAGTCATGGGAATAGTTCTATAACATGATCAAGTAGGAAAGAATCTCTTTCACCAATGACATGCTCGAAGGCATGTACTACAATACAATGAAGGTAAACAAAAGAAAACACTCACATAAGGAGTATAAGATTGTTGACTAAGAAGCAAGTAAAGAAGAAATGTTGACTAGTCCTAAAAGCAAGAAATGAAGAAGTGCTTTCACAAGAAGCAGAAAGTGGTTGACCAATCTATCCAAGAAGAAGCAAGTGAAGAAAGAGATCAAGCATGTGAAGAACACCATGATCACAAAGAATCACTATCTAACAAAGATCCATTGAAGACATCTCCCGAAAGAAGGCAGGACAACTCTGACTAAGAAAGGAAAAGATCAAAGGACCCTTGACACCTGTGAAGGCCTTGGAGATATGAAAGGTGCAGATAACTGATTCTACTCTACAAAGATGTCATGATGAAGAAGCCATCCAACAAAAGCACCATTTAATGTTGAAGCAATATCAAGATGAAGTCATGAAGGACTACTAGATCAAAGCATGGGAACAAGCAAGTACAAAGAAGCATCCATGTGAAGAGTAGTCTGAAGCATAGACAAGATGACAAGGAATAATCAGATGACAAGAGAACCTGATATGTGACAAGAAGGCCACTTTCCATGAAGGAAGCAATGACATGACAAAGAAGGAAGGAAAGTGATCGATGGATGGTGCCCTACCAAGAAGAAGTTCGAACAAAGACTTCATGACATCAAAGGAAGGAAGGAGATCAAGCAGTTGGAGGACACCGAGAAGAAGTTGTTGATGAATGGACAAGTCCCTAGCTAAGAGGGAGTTATAACAAGTTCCCAATTACAAAGGAACTTGGACAAGTACCTTGTCAGAGGATACTTGGGCATGTCTTCCTCAATTGAGAGGAAGTGATAGACACAACATTCTTGTCTTCACTTGGGAAGAAAGAATGGGAGGATTGGGTAATCATCTGGCATTCGATACTCTTTGAGGATGTGTAGGGAATCAAAGACAAGGGTAGGCAAGAGGACCGATATTCTTTGAGGGCTGGGAAACCAAGATAAGAATAGTCCTAGAAGGTCATACTTAGTGAACACCTGGGTGGGTATGTACCTTGAGAGACAATGACTAAGGTGTCTATAAATCATTGGTTTTGCCAACATTGTGCTCTGATCTATTGAGAGATAGAGCTGTCAGTCAAGGCCTTGCTGTGGAAACAATGTTGGTTATTATGATGCTATAACAGATGGATTGCAAATCCGGTTTCTCTTATGTGAATTCTTCAGGATTGAAACATAGCCAAACACCTTGCAATGTTGTATGAATACCTCCCTAGTTAAGAGGGAGTGTTGAAGGGAATGTAACTAGGTTCGGTCTTCATAATTGTAATTTTGACATTTGTATTTATTCAAGAAAAGAGAAATTATTATTTGTCAATGAGTTTCTTGCTCATTGAAGTAGGTCAAGCACATGTTTAAGTGCTTCTAGGAAGTCAAAAGGTCAATGTATTTATGTAAGACCCTTAGAGGGCATGTTACACTATGTATAAGGTCAAAGGAATACCTCCAAGACAAGTGCAAGTCCTCTCCATGCAGTAACCTCTTCCAAAAGAAGCAAAACGATGAAGAAAGTTCATGTCGGCCTAAAGACAGCAAGTCGGCCTCAAATCAGCCTAAAGGAGGGACAATCCTCTATATATGGAGGTTGTCCACTCCCTCTCAACATTCACCAAGCATCTCTGAAATCAGCGAAGGATAGAAGCCGAGAAGAGAGAGGAAAAGACATGTCTAAAGGGTCTCCTAAGTGCACTGAATAAAGGAGAAGATAAAGCGAAGGTGTAGGACTATTTCTAGGGCTCGAAACAGTGACACATGCGAAGAAAGGGAGGGTAAATTTGCGGGTACAACAACAACTAGAGAACAGTCCAAGAATCATTATTGGTTGGGCTAGAAATTAGGCCTACAAGGCCTCCCAAGTCAAGCGAAGAAGTCTCTCTCTCAAACGAAGGTGAAAGGACCCTAAACTACAAGGATCCTTGCCACACATGTGAAGAATTTAGGGCTGCTGTACAGTCATATCGAGTCTGCTCCTACATCTCAAGAAACATCTCATTTGGTCAAAGAAGGAAGGAGTCTACTTGAGAAGAGGACATCCTAGTCAAGGGTCTAGGATTTAGCATTGATCAATAAGAAGCTCCATTAAGAGAAACTTACCAAAGGGTTTTCCTCTCTAAAGAGCGAGAGGTTTTGGCCCTGGCAGAGAGCCAACATTTGTGTTCTTGTCTTTATGTTTTTGGTGGCAGTTTGATGAAACACACACACTAATAAGAAGAAGAAGATCAAGCTAAGATAATTGTAAAAGTGCTTCACAAATTGTTATCAACTGGAGAAGAATCCTAATACACACTATTGCCCTTGATTCTTCAACATGGGTGTCCCGCATTCATCCATTTTCCAAAGGACAAGCGAAAGAAACTAGATTCTACAAGCATCAAAAGGACCTTCGTTGGATACAGTATTTCTTCGAAGGCATATAGAATCTACATTAAGGAAGACAAATTGAAGCAGGGATGTTATATTCGATGAGAATCATGCCTACAAGACATCCAAGGATATTCCAATTGATTCTGATGACAAAGATACACCACTATTTGAAGAAGAAAAACATCATGATGAGACAACTCCTAACCAAGAAGAAGAAGATGAAGGACCAAGTGAACCGATTCAACCTATGATCATACCCGAAACAAGGAAGAGGCCAAATTGGTTGAAATCTACTCTTGAAGATGTCGAGGGACATGGAGCTACTAAAGGAACTTTTAGAAAAAGCAAAAGACAAAAAAGATATTTAGGATATGTAGCATACATAACAAAATTGATAGAAGTTGAACCAACTACTTTTGAAGAAGTTGCTCATCAAGAAGAATGGAAGAAGGCAATGCAAGAAGAATATCAATCCATCATGAAGAATGGAGTCTGGGAAATTGTTCCTAGGCCAAAGGACAAATCAATTGTCACTTCAAAATGGATTTACAAAATCAAACATGCGATTGATGGAAGTATAGATAAATACAAAGCTAGATTTGTTGCAAGGGGTTTCTCTCAAAAGGAAGGTATAGACTATGAAGAAACCTTTGCACCTACTGCTAGGTATACTACTATAAGATATTTGGTTTCACTTGCTGCTACAATGGGATGGAATATTCATCAAATGGACGTAAAAACAACTTTTCTGAATGGGACCATCAATGAAGAAGTATACATTGAACAACCGGAAGGCTTTGAAATAAATAGCAAGGACACACATGTTTGCAGACTTAAGAAAGCCCTATATGGTTTAAAGCAAGCTCCTAGGGCATGTCATGCAAGGATGGATGCATATCTCTTAAGAATTGGGTTCGTCAAAAGTTTTGCAGATCTAAATCTCTACATTAAGGTAGTGAACAATGAACTAGTCATTACACTACTTTATGTAGATGATTTTCTTATTACAGGTGTGGAACATAAAATACAAGAATGAAAGAAGATGATGGCAGTTGAATTCAAAATGAAAGATCTGGGACTTATGCATTATTACTTGGGTTTGGAAGTTTGGCAGAAACCTGGAGAAATATATCTAGGTCAAGGTAAATAATTAATCAAGATTTTACAGAAATTCGGTATGATGGATTCCAAGCCTATGACTACTCTCATGATCACTAATCTCAAGAAGTTGAGAAGCTCTGACTCTAGTCTCGTCAATCTACTAGCTATCGTAAGTTGGTGGGCTCTCTAATGTATCTGGTAAATACAAGACCTGATATATGTTTTGCTGTAAATATTCTTAGTCAATTTCAGTTGGAGCCTCGTCATGACCATTGGATAGTTGCTAAGCATATTCTTAGATATCTCTGTGGCACTATACATCACTACCTAAAATATGATGGAAAGGAAGTTAAGTTGACAGGTTTCACAGATTTAGATTGGGGTGGCAGTGAGACTGATGACAGAAGCACTATCGGTGGATGTTTTAGTTTGGGAGCTGCAATGATCTCATGGATGAGTAGAAAACAAGATCTTGTTGCATTAAGTAGTGCTGAAGCTGAATATGTTGTTGCATGTGAAGTAGGAAAGGAAGTTGTTTGGTTAAGAAAACTCTTGTTAGATTTATTTGGAAAGCCTCTGGATCCTACTATAATAAATTGTGATAATCAAAGCAGCATCAAGATGTCCAAAGACCCTGTATTCCATGCAAGGACAAAGCATATCAACAACAAGTACCACTATATTAGAATTTTGGTACAACATCGGGTCGTAAAGCTACAGTATATTCCAACAGATGAACAAGTAGCTAATGTAACTAGGTTTGGTCTTCATAATTGTATAATATAATTTATTTGTCAAAAGAAATTTTATAATGACTTATTAAAGCATGGGTTTCATGCTTGGGTCATCATGTTTATAGGTAAAATCCTCCATTGTAGGCTTCTAGGTTTTATATTGAGTTAACAGAGTCATTGTAAATTTTATTGGACCCTTCTTGGGCTTTTGTATCATGTAAAAATAATTATTTTTGAGTCAAATAGGTCATTTGACACATCCACACCAAGTCGGCCTACATTAGGGCAATTCGGCCCCCAAAAGATGCTATATATAGATAGGTAGTTCGATCCATTTGTTCACTCACTCAACAAGTTCGATACACAAGAAAGAGAGGCAGAAAAAGGTGCAAAATTCCAAGAGAAGGAAGAAGATTGAAGGAGAAGACAAAGTCGAAGTTTTGGGCCATCTTTTTCTCACACGTGCGAAGATACCGTCCTATTGTTGGGGCCGAAATTATGAATTCTATTGCAGGGCGAAGTTCTGTTGTTGGGGTTGAAGTTTTGTTGTTGGGGATACCGAAATTCTGCTACTGCCAGGTTGAAGTTGCTACTAGGAGAACATCACTTGAAGAAGAAGGGTTGACTTGGTGATTGGAGGAAGTTTGTATCTAGGTCAAAATAGTCTTGGACTATCTCATCTTGTCTTTGAATCTATTGAAGGAAGAGTTCTGACTAGGTTTTCCCCTGGCAGTATGCCTACATCTTGTGTCTCTTGTTTTTGTGATCTTCATATACACATATATCGGTAATTGCTTGATGAACCATAATATAATAAAGAAGTAAAAGAAGCCAACATAATTCACAAGTAATTATCAAAGAAGAGGAATCAAACCCTAATTACTACTAGCATTGATTTCTCAACGCCTTTAACCTTGACCTTGGCTCTGATACCATGTTGAAAAATCCATTAGGGCAACAATTGATTTCTCTTATTATGACATTGTCTTGTGACGTTTAATTATTTGATCTTCAAATTATTTTGTTCTTCTCATCAAGACTAATGCCAATCAACAAACAAGAGAGGACACGAGATATAGGCACACTGCCAAGGCAAAGCCCCTAGAAAGGGGAAAACCTAGTCAAGAACTCTTCCTTCAGTAGATTCAAATCACAATGAGACAACCAAGACTCTTTAACCTAGACCTCTCTCCATCAAGTCAGCGTTTTAGATGACATAGCCTTCTTAACTTCTTCCAAGAACTGATCTTCCTGTAATTGTACATAACTTTCGGTCCTGCAATGGTAGATATCTTCGATCTTGTAATTATAGAGAGATTTCGGTCCTATAGTAGAAACAATATTCTTTTTCCTTGCGGTATAGTTTTTCCTTTTGGGTGCCAAAACAATCTTCTCATTATGTTGTTCCTTCCTTGATAGATAGTCGAATTTCAGATCTTCCTGTTATGTATGCCGAATCTCAGACCTTCCTGTAATATATGTCGAGTTTCAGACCTTCCTGTGATGGGTACCAAGTTCTAGATCTTCCTGTCATGTATGCTGAATCTATCCCAAACTAGGTCGAGTACCTTTTCTATACTTCTTCCTTCACTGCTTGTATCCCATACGAATTTCTTCTTATCATCACCATTTGGACAACTTCATTAGGGTATATATAGTGGTTTGTCTGTAGTTGAGGCCGACATGAACAATTTGAGGAGCCGTCTTGTAGAGGATTACTTTTGAGGCCGACTTGCAAAGAGACTAGGGCCGAATTGTTGGAGGAGAGGTAGGATTTTAATTGACACTTAAATATTTTTCTCTCCTATTCCCAATAAGGGTTTATTACATTAAATTTTGACTTTGACATAATAGAAAAATCCTAGAAGCCTACAATGGACCTATGACTATTGACCAAGCATGGAACCCATGCTTTAATAAGTCAAATTAATAATAATAATAAATTTCTTTTGACATATATATTACATCATGACTCACATACAATTATGAAGACCGACATTAGTTACATTCTTCAACACTATCATATACAAATGAAATAGCAATTCATATAATATTGAAGCACAATATAGGAAAGCACATACCCAGCACGTACCACAAGTCAATGAGACAAGGACACCATGAACTGGAACCCAAAGTCTTTTATTATGAATTTCAAACAGTCCCAACAAAACAACGGCTTCACACCATCTTTACAAAATTACATTTAGACCAGAGTCACTACCCTTGTGTGTTGGGAAGCAAATGGCTTCCAATTTATAGATAAATCCTCCATATGGAAAATAACGGCTGGTTGGCTTGATCCCCGTCAAAATAATCTCGACCGTCAATAAATACTTAATCAATTTTTAACCTCTGTTGTCGAGAATACTTATTTTTGAGGAATTTTCGATTTTTTCATTAAAACCATTTTTTATTAATCCAAAAATAATTATTTTGGATTATTTTCCTCAAAAATTTAACTTTGACTTAACCACCAAGGTCCAAGGGCTTAATTTTTTTTAAAAAATCCATTTTTGCCTTGGTGGGGGGTTTCCAAAAATTGACTTCTTCATGACCCACGATTTTTTTGGTAATTTTCCACTTGGAGAAATTAATTTCCCTATTTTTAATTTTTTGACTCTAAATTTATTAATTTTTGGCTTAGGATTTAATTTTTATTTTGTCAGAAAAATTAATTAATTGACACTTGGGGGGATTAATTATTTTTCCACCCTCAAATACTTAAGCCATTGTGCCTTATTGCTAGGGACCATGCACTAAAATATTTTTACATCAAATAATTACAAATGCAACCCTCAAAGGGGGAATACCCGTTTGTTATAGACCCTCAAATAATTACCCAATTCTGTGACACAATATGATCTAGTAGACCAAGTGATCTGTAATAAAATAATTAAGCCAAATAACTTAAATTATTCCCAAATCACTTTTACAATAGACTCGACTAAGAACACTAGGACACCTAAAACTTCGACAATAAACTCTACCTTAGCTTTGGAGTTTAAGCTGGAGGGAAAAACTCTGCCGATAATTTGTGTTTAGAAACACACATAGATCGGTGAGACGAAAAACCTCTTAAGATGAAATTCGTTGTCAAAATCATAGGCTTATCTAGGTTGTTACATAATTAGCGGTCGTACTAGCATCATTTACATTACAATTTGTAGAAATTGGGTTTACAATGACATAATAAGTTGCTGACTGATGATTATGATCTTTGAAAAAATTGGCACAACTGCTTCCTTGGAATTGTGAAAAAATGGGTGCAACAATTCCTTAATACTAAAGAAGATGGTGTGTTCTAGAATTCATATTGGTAGGAGTAAGTGCTAGAGGCTATATTTGTAGTGGTGGGGCTGTTGAGTCGCAATGATATGTTGTGGGTAAAGTATGTGGTTCTGACCCATGTATTGAGTGCTTGAGGTACTATGAGAGGTTCATGGACTGCCCATTAATTTTTTTAAAAGATGTAAAGCTTATTCATTGTGTAGACCAAATTTACTAGATGTGGAATCGGGAAAACTTAGTAAGGTAAAAGAACCATGCGTTTGACTAATATTAAGATAACCTTGGGAAAAACTTGGCAAGTAGCAAAATATAAACAAAATACACATACAAAGATAAAGAAATACAAAAGTCCAAAAATATTAAAGAAATACTCATACAAAGATATAAAGAATTACTTGGGAAAAATGAAGAGAAAATGAGCTACCAGAGTTTGACTTCCAATTCTTGTGACAATGGTGTAGAGTCTAGACAATGCATGAACCATGATTTGAAAATCACAATCTCTTAGTTGATAGAGTAGGGGTGTGCATGTATAATGTATATGTATGAATAAGCCACATAATAGAGATTATGGGAAGGGGAATATAATCCTATAACACACACATATTTAACCCTAATCATTGCTCAAGTGTGCTGTGCAATACCTGTAGAGAATTTCTTCCTCTAAGATAGATTTGTATTTTGGAACTTTCTTTTCCTATTCATACTATAGGTGTCAGTTTTTGCCCCAAAAGATTTGATACGTAGCTAAATGGTATATATCTTATCTATTTCTATGTCGTAGTTTATGTTTTGATAACATAAAGTGATATACATGGCACTTTATATCTATGGGGTTTGATTATTGCATGCATATTGTATCATCCTGAGCCATAAAATAAAATTCCTTAGGGTGTTTTATTGAGTTGGAATGCATCATGCACATGATGGTGGGGTCGATGCTAGTCACATAAGCACTCGGTAGTAGAAGTGGTACATACCTAGTTCAGATGTATATATGGTTTTCCATGATTAATGCATGCACTTGCCTAGGGTTTGATCTGTTAAATTACCCACATAGACACATCTTGTATTAATGAAAATCTAACAGGCTAAAAGGATCTGTGCGGTATAGACCAACTCTTTTAGAGCAAGGGACTTTTAAGGTACCAAGGTAAGATGCCTTTATACTGTAGATATATGGTGGAGAGCGAATTATCGATGAACCATCTTTCATGTTTAGCGACAGTGGTATCCACGTGGGGTTGGCCTTTGAAGTTTGGGGGACTCTCTTCCACACAAAAAATGCCTGACTTGAGTATCCCATCCTGCAGTTGGTTGAGTAGGCATGCATTGCATGCTAATCACTGAACTATCTCGTTCTTCTTTACCTGTGCTTTAAGTGTGGACTCTGGAGTACTGGGCACTAATAAAATAAATTCTTTCATGTTGGTAACAATTGTACTTATATTTGATCATTGTTTCTTGATAAAAAGCTCAAGGAGAAAACACGATATTTATCTAGTTGAAATGGAAAGCGTAACATGATACATCTAATGCAATGAATAAATCCTTGGGGTTTTTCTCTACTAAGTACTAACAAAAACTAAAGAGGAAATGAGGGGATTTACAAAAGATGAACTATCCCATATATAGTAAGACAATCTCTAAACTAAAAATAATTAAACTCTACAATTTGATGCAAATACATCCTGCCTTAATCCTTACTAATGAGCTTGTGATGATGTTTGGAAATTGCAGGACACAACAGCCGACCAAAAGCAAAATATCTTGAGATTGATTGAGGTATCATGCTGGTATGATTTGTTTTTTTGGCAAACATCAAGCATATATGTGTCTTTTACAAATTTGGAAAAATATGTATTCTTTATTTATGCTATGAACTATAATCATCACTCCTAAAATCCGGTCTTGGATGTTAGGAGTGATGGACCTCTTCAATCCAGGGTTCCTTCTAGTAGAATTACACAGCCAGGTCCCCTCAGCACCAGATGATCTCCAGGCAACATCATCAGGAAGCACATTTGTCACTTTGCTATATTTGATTATTCTGATGTGGAGCCCTCTTCTCCCCTTTCTTCTCACTCTGCTTCTAGTTACAGCATGACTTGATGTCTGCATTATATGCTCGACATGGATTTGTATTTGCACTGTTATTTTTTTTGGTATTTCTTTCAATCGGTTAGCTCTTCCTCTGCTTTTAGTATAGTAGTAATAGAAGTTCCTTTCTCACTCCCACTGTCCATGGTGCAATGGTAGTGCATCTGAATCCAGATCAGAAGATTGCATGTTTGATTACAGCTTGAGTGGGCCTAATGGTTAAGAACATGTGTTTCCTCCTAAGAGGTCACATGTTCAAATCCAGAGCAGGGTAGAGTATGTACACCTCCATAGACTTTAGCAGTCAAATTGCTACAGGGAGGCGGGTCCCTTGTCCCACAAAGAAGGAGGTCTCATACACCAATTTGGTGTCCACCTTGGCTATTACCTTAAAATTAAATTATTATTATTATATTCACACTAGCTGTACTTTTGTGTCCCATTAACGAACTTTGTGGTCATTTGTTGGACATTAACAAAAATGTATTATGTTATCTTGTATACTTGCTTAAGTGTTGTTTGTTTACCTTATAAAATACAGGGAAAAGTTGTCATATTGAACTAAGTCAATAAAACCAATGAAATAAGAGGACACATACATGTGCACGTGAATTTTTTTCTCACTCTAGTTGCATATTGTATGTCATTGGGTTAGTTCATATAAAATATTCCTTGTTCTTGAACGTATGATAGTTTTCTCTAGTTCTTAAACAAAATTTCGTATAATCTCCTTACCCAAGTTGTAAATATTATTCATGATTCTTTATTTTAGATTTGATATAATGTACCTTCAGGCACTAGAGGCATGCAATCCCACAACCAGCCCTGTTGATTCACCTTTGCTATCTGGCCTTTGGTCCCTTCTTTACACTGCTCCTGTATATGGTAAATCTCATTTTCTTTAACACCATCTTGGCTTCCAAGTATTTTCTCCTTAGATTTAAGATAATACATTATTGGAATGGTATTTTATGTCTAGTGGTTCTTGACACTGTTGTACCTAGCAGTCCCATTGACTTACTTTTGTCATTATTTGCTGGACATTAATAAATTAACTTATCTTATCTACAGAAGAAAAGGTGGACAAGTATGCAGGAGCTGAAGAAGGCCCTTTTTTGGCAAGGTTGAAACCATTGTCTTTTGGTTCCATAAGGCAGACTGCAAGTTTCCAGGTTGGAAATTTAACAAATTGGCAGAATCTAAACCATGTTCTTCTGATGGTCTATATATTCAACAATAGCTACATACCATTAAACAATATTTTTGGCACAGCATCCTTGGAGTCGATGGAAACTCTATCAACCTCTTCCGTAGTCTTCTGTCCAGACAAGTAATATGGAATTATTTGACTGTTTCACAGCTTAACTATATTTTGGAATTACCGTTTCAACTCATTTAAGTTGGAGAACCAATAACTCTGGGAATTGAGTTGCATTCTCTCTGGGAAAGGAAAATTGATGTAGATGCAAGCAGCAAAACTAATGAACTTTGAGAGAAAAGATACAATCCTTGGAAGTTCTAGAAACATCTTGCAGCAAATGGAAGATACTTATTCTTTATTAAATGATAAATTTAATCTGTGAATGTCTCTGATTTTCTTTATTTATGCAATAAGGAAAAGTAAATAATTGGACTCTGTTATGTATTAAATTGACAATTTGCATATTATGCAGGTTATTGATACAGGGAACAGTATTGTTCAAAATATTGCTGAGTTTATTTTTCTTGGCATTAAAGGTGGGGAGCAGACTTTGGCCCAAAATAATAATTACCTTTATTTCTAGTATAGCATCCATTACAAATTACTGAAATAATCGTTTGCTACTGGTTACATATTCAATGTAGGCAGCTTGGTTATCGAGGGAAAAGCTGTTAAGTCATCAACATTTGAGAAGGAATCTGTAAGGATTGAAGTAACATTTGAAAGCTTCTTCTTGAGGATTGGCAAGTGGCAATCTCCAAAAATACCGTTAGATTGGGTAAATCCAAAAGGGTATGATGTTCAATTAGTTCTATAATAATATTCTTATACATTATTTATGTCCAAGATGAATTTAATGGTTAAATGATTGTCATGAACACGGAATGGTGAAAATTTTATTTTTTTCTGGGCAAAACACGGAGTCTTTTATCAAAATATTATGAAAGCACATCATGTACAAATAAGGGTTTTGTTTCCTCTGTGGATCCAAGTTGATGAATACAACATAATAACGTCATTTAGTTTTACCACATTATTCAACAACATATGCAATTATATAGAATGAACAATATCATAATCAATGTAGCGGAACATAAAGGAACAATAGAAGAAAATCATTCACACATAGAAACACAAGGATTGGTCGGAGACCAAGGCAAAACCCACTACGGGGAAAACCCTTTCAAATTCTTCTTTTTATTAGATTGCGATTGAATGATTCAACAAGAGAGAGTACAATTATCCATATCTTCAACCATAATCCTATCTAGCAAAATCAACTAAACACCGTATATGAGATGAACCCAAACATGCTAATAATCAAAAACCTGATTTAGAAGTTTGCGGTCAACTGTCACTGTCTGTAGTCAACTGTTGAAATTTGCGGTCAACTGTGAAACTCAAAACTTAGGTTCCAACCGCACGCATGAGCCTGTGTGCCTGCGGTTGCGACCAAAATTTGCCTGAAGTATGCTGGCGGCTAGATACCAAACACGTTTGGACCTTGCAATCTTGGACCTGTACGAACCAATCTCCATGACCCAACCTTAGACTTATGCGAGCCAAACCAAAGAAAGAAGAATGACCATGATGATAATGTGCAAATGAGAGTCACTTGACTTGTATTTATAGCCATCCGTGAGTTTCTAATTTCTCTTCTGGGCCGACCGCCGACCTGTCCTTTTTGTGCACATGTGGGCTTTTCTTCAAAAATACACTTTCCCTTGTCTAAATTGCATGCTTCAATAGTCAAAATTGGTCCTGATGTTGGGGTTTATGACAATTCCTCATAATCTTCAAAATCATATTCCATATTTTCATTTATCCCGCCAACGCCACATTTTTTGCACCTATCTCTCATCATTTTTCGTCTTCTCATCACCTTATCATTTTTTCTTTCACTATTATTCTCATCTTGTTCATTTTCACATTTAGCACCTGGACATTTAGGTTGGTTTCCGGTTTGGGTGGTGACTCCACTTATTCATCCATTCACTAGAATGTACTCTAGAAAGAATCTTGGTAGCCTGGTTAACCCCGCTCCCAATCCTGAAAAGGTTCTAAGAGCTCGGTTAAACAAGCTACATTCTAGAGATCGTTTAATTTTTCTCAGACAGGAAACTCTCCTTGATCTCCATTTTCTTTTCATCAATCCTACGAATCAAAACATCATGGGTGACTTGTTAAATTTGGCAACTAGGGCCAAACTCCACCTTGGACAACTCATATGATGCAGCTGATATTTTTATTGGATTCCTCTTTCCGAGAGGTGTAGGATTGATCTAAAGATCATCTCATTCTGACATGTACAAATGGAATTATGAATTTACTTGGTTTATGGAGAAATTGTCAAGGTTGGCCAGCAAACTAATGTAGGCTCAGAAGCCCAATAGTCACGTCTATTCATCTTCAACGTTTGCATATAAATAGAAGGTGCTTTTGCCTCATTTGGACGTCACTCAACTTCTCACACATCTCTCTCTCCTCACATGATTGGGTACGGATTTCTGGGCAGCCTCTCCACACATGCGAAGAAGAAGATAGGTCATTTTTTGTTTTGGGCATTGACTGAATTTCAGGAAGGGTTTTGACCAACGTTGACCAGCCACGTTGACCTGTTTGATTGCGTTTTTGTGAGGGAAATTTCTGTTTGGGTAGGCCACATTTCTGGGCATAGAAATCGAGGCAATTCGTACTGTTTGACCAACGTTGACTGTAGCCTTGACCAAGTTTCACTGAGTTTTTCAGAACTGTTTTGCTGATTCGGATCACTGTTGGAGGCTGAGTTGATTGGGTTTTGACCGAGCTGTCTTGGAGATCAAATTCTGCCCTGTTGACCAGCGTTGACTTTCTGGTTAGGGCTTTCTGTGGCTGTTGTTTGACTGGTCAGATTTCACTTTGATTGGGCAAGTGAATATTACATATTGTACTCTTTCTCTCTGCTGAACTTTTGAAGAATAATAAGAAGAATTGATCAAAGGGTTTCCCCACATTGGGGTTTGTCCTTGGTTGGCGCCATATCTTGTGTCCTCTTGTTTTGGCTTGTCTTCTACTGTTATTGTTTATGTTCTATCTTTATTTTACTGTCATGTTAATGTGATTGCTAATATGGAAATTGATATTGGGCTAATAAGAAAATTGAATTAAACTTCTCTTGAGTCTTAAGCATAGAACATACAATTGTCATCTAAAATTAACATGGTATCGGAGTTGAGGTGAAGACAAAGCCGAACAAAGAGTGAAAAGAGAAATCACTGAGATTTGCTAGACAAGGACTAGAGTCAATGGCCTCCACATCCTACTTCAAATCTGATGACAAACTTCATGATAAGTCTGATTATCATGCATGGAAGATGTCTCTTGATTTGACTTTAGAAGAGCAAGATGTTATGGACTATTTGCAGGGAAAGATTTATGAACCTCCTTCTAATGCACCGACTGCTGCTAAGACAAAGTACTAGAAGGGTGAAGTCAAAGCAAAGAAGATCATCAGAGATTCTATGCATAAGCATTTAGTTGTTTACATCTCTGATTTGAACACATCAAAGGAGATATATGATAGTGTTGATGGTTCTGGACCCGCCAACATTCATGGGATCACCCCGGTATGAAGTCCCAACTAGACCTCACACAGTTTGGTGTGGGAGTCCCATCCGGTATGATGGCCCGGTTGCCATTGTCTTAAGGATTTGCCTCAACTCTTGCTTGTCAGCACAGGAGAGTGGTTCGCTTTGTCTTCGAGAAGTGAAGTTCGCGTGCCTGGTGAGTGTAAGTGTACTTGTGTCAATGGTTCTTTCACTATGAGGGGAAGAAGGTGAAGATGAGTTCAGGGTTGAAAGATATCAGTCCCAACTCGGCTAGGAACACACAACACAAAAGGACGTACACAGCTTCTGGCGGAGCAGTCCACTCGGATGCGGCAGTCACAACATAGAAGGTAAGATAACATGTACAACACTCACGAAACAGTCCGAATGAGTGCAACAGTTGTTACGGCAAGGTTTAGGTGAAAGGTCTGTCTGATGTCCAGCAAAGCAGTTGACACGGACGGGACAACATTAACAACATATACAACACATTTTCATTAATAGATTATGCATTACAACAAATGAAACAGTTCAGATGTAGAACACAGGTTAAAGCAACATGCATTACAAGTGTTAAAGATCAGTCTTACAACAAATACAATACATGTGTGAAAACGTGTTGGCTTGTTAACAAGCTTCTGAATTAAGCGAAAGTTCCAAGACACATCGTTACACCATACATCACTAACCCCGTCAGCGGGGTGTTGGAGCCACTACTTACTCCTCAAAGAAAAGATTACAGACTCTCTTGGCTATGTGGGAGGAGCTAAGGTGAAAAGTCCTTTACATGTACAAATGAAGGGGTATTTATAGCCAAGGGTGAAACTAATCCTTGTGGTTGTTCGACTACTCTCATGACCATTTGACTTCCATGACTCTTTGTTCAACAAGTGGGTCTCTTGGACTTCCACGTTACATCACATTGATTGACAACAAGCCCATAGTGGAGATGTGGGTGACATGACTCATGACGTGACTCGACATGACTTGACATGACAATGCTGGTACATTCGTGTTGTTGCTGGAGTGCATGTCGAGCTATAGTGCTGCTGGATGATGGATGTCTTCATGGTGTATCATAGCTTCACCTCCGCATGGCGAAGTGCGCGGAGTCTTCGATGGTCCTTGGTTCGCTTGATGAAGCTTTAGCATGTTGTTCCTTGCTTGCATGTTGGAAGGCTTGACAGGCTCATCTGTTCACGAAGGTGCATGTTCGTCGCGTTCGTCTGCTTCACATGCTTCGTTTGTTCGTTCGTTGGTGAACTTGTCATTCTACATGTGCTCTCTTAGTTCATCCCATTCGTCGTCTTGCCATGTTCGTTGGTGTCAGTGTTGTGAAAATCGCGATTTAATGAAAAAATCGCGATTTTTTCAGTCTGCCGATCAAATCACGATTTTTATACGAAAAAATCGCCGGTATTTTTTTTTGCCGATTTTTACTGAAAAAATCGCAATTTTATGAAAAAATCGCAATAAAAAACGAAAAAATCGTCGGGGGTCACGACAGCATGGTTTTATAAGGTTTTTTTGGGTTTTTCATGCGCTCATTTGGACAGTCGCGCGCGGAGGGAGGAGGAGCTCTTGGAGACCAAGCTGAAGAGGGTTTTTAGCCAAATCTAAGTGCTTAGAGGAGAAAATCAAGAGGAGACCACCGATTTCTCCATAGAAACGGTATGAGGATTAATTTTTTTTTGTTTTCATTGTTTAAAAACATTGTTTTTGTATGTTTTTCATTGTTTTTGGTTGGGAAACTTGGTATGGGCACCATTTTTCTTTTGTTTTCATTGTTTTTAAAGAATTTTTTGTATTTCTTCATTGATTTGGGATGGGTAACTTGGTATGACTATGGGAACCAATTTTTTTTTTTTTTTTTTTTTCATTTTTTTAAAACATTGTTTATGTTTTTTTCATTGTTTTTGCCATTTGGTTGGGTAACTTGGATTTGAAATGGTTGGGTAATTTGTGTTTGAAACTTTGAACTTTGGAATGGTTGTTTTAGGTTGGGTTATGGGTAACTTGGATTTTCATTCTACAATCATCAATGTAAAAATTAAAAATTAAAATACTAAATTAGTAAATTGTAATTTGTAAATTTGTAACTTGTAATTTTGTAAATGCTAAATTGTAATCCTAATCCTTATTTTCCCATAGGTTCACAACTGCACCAAAACACCATTCAAGACTTCAAGTTTGCAACTTCAAAGTTCAAAAACAAACATGCCAAGGAAATTGGATCCTTTCTGGGAATATGCTGTACCTCATGCTCCGAATGATAGACAAAACTTGAGTTGCAAGTTGTGTGGAAAGGAGATGTTCGGGGGGGTGTACAGGTTGAAGTTTCACCTTGCACAAATCCCTGGACATGATGTGGGGCCTTGTACAAATACAAATCCTGAACTTATCCAAAGAGCCATGAGAGCATTGGAAGAATTAGAGCAGACTAGAGAGGCCAAAGAAGAACTCAAAAGGCAACTAAAAAGGTCAGCTGAAGGAAGTGGGCCAAGTGGCACTGGTTCTACTGCAGCATCAGCCAATCCGGTAGCTGCATCATCATTTTTTGTTCCTCGAACCACACCTGGTTCACAGCCATCTATTGGTTCAATGCTAAAAAGAACTGAGAAAGAACAAGCTGACAAGTTGATGGCAAAATTTCTCCTCTGGAGTGATATTCCTTTCAGCATTGTAAGGAATAATCCATTTTTCCAACCTACTGTTGATGCTATTTCCAGTGTTGGCCCGGGGTACAAAATCCCTTCTTATCATGATTTCAGACGCCGGATTCTTCAAAATGAAAAGTGTGGCTGCACCCAAAGATTGGAGGATTTTAGGGCATCATGGGCACAAACAGGATGCACTGTTATGTCAGATGGTTGGACTGACCAAAAGGGGAGAACCCTTATAAACTTCTTGGTTAGTTGTCCCAAGGGGACTATGTTTATCAAATCTGTTGATGCATCTACACAAATCAAAGATGCAAGAACTTTATGTGATTTGCTGGATGTGTTTATTTTGGAGGTGGGTGAACAACATGTTGTCCAAGTCATAACGGACAATGCTGCAAATTATGTTCCTGCTAGTAGGATGCTTATGGACAGACATCCTACTTTATTTTGGACACCTTGTGCTGCCCATTGTATTGATTTGATGTTAGAGGACATAGGGAAAATTCCCTTTGTCAAAGATATTGTTGACTCATCAAAAAGCATTACAAAATTTATATATAATCATACATCTGTGCTTAGCTTGATGAGAAGATTCGCCAACAACAAAGAGTTGGTGCGCCCCGCCATTACACGGTTTGCCCCCAGTTTCATATCTCTTCAATCACTCTTGACTTCTATGTGGCATGTGAAGAGAATGTTTCTTTCAGAAGAGTGGCGTGCTTTGCCAATGAGCCGCAAACCAGAAGGAGAGGCCGTATGCAGACTAATTTCATACCAGGAAGACTTCTGGGCGAGAGTGCAGGAGGTGTGCGTCGTTACTGAACCTTTGGTAAAGGTTCTTCAGTTGGTTGATGGTGAGAAGCCCGCAATGGGCTATTTGTATGAAGCCATGGACAGGGCCAAAGAAGCCATTCAGGCCTACTATGATGATAAGGGAGATGATGGGTTTCAAAAACAACTCCTATGGGGAGTGATTGATGAGAGATGGAACAACACACTCCATCGTCCCATTCATGCTGTTGGGCTTTTCCTGAACCTTGCATTTTCTTATGCATGTGAATTTGATTTTGATGCTGAGATCATGGATGGATTCTTATCCTGTGTCCAGAAGATGGTGCGATCTCCAGAACAATGTATAGAGATCTCTAAACAAATTGAGACATATAGGATGGCAGGTGGCACATTTGGCTTTGACATGGCTATCACTGATAGGACGATTAAAATGCCAGGTATTTTTTAGTTTGTAACTTTGTTTCAAATTTCATTGTCTCTTCAAATTCCATTTTTTTCTTATGTTTATTTAAAATTTTATTTGTAATTTTGTTGTAGATGCATGGTGGAAAATGTATGGTGGCAGGGTACCCCTTCTGCAAAAGCTTGCCATTCGCATCCTCAGCCAAACATGCAGCTCCTCAGGATGTGAGCGCAACTGGAGTGTATTTGAAAAAATACACAACAAGAAGCGCAACAGGTTAACACTTAAACATTTAAAATATTGCAAATTTCCAAATAAATTTTTGAATTCATTAAACAATATTTTTTTTATAATTATTAATTATTATTTCATGATCTTTGTACAGGTTGGAGTCCCAACAACTTAATGACATGGTCTACGTCTACTACAATCTTCGATTGTGGGTGAGGCAACTTGAGAGGACACCTGATGTGGATGCCATCTCATTGGATGGGATTGACACCACTGCTGCATGGAGGGTTGAGGCCGAGAGGCCTCTCATGGATTCTGCTGATGATTGGTTAGTGCAGGATGTAGTGGAGGGGGAGGAGGAGGAGGAACAGGAGGAGGAGGTGACACCGCCTGCCCGGGCTACCACTGCCACCAGTAGAGGACGTGGTCTACCTCCTATAGCTCCTACTTCTAGTTCTTTAGCTTCTAGAGCACATCAGACTCCACTGCCATTTCCACCAGCACGGGCACAACATCTACATCTAGAGGGAAAGCTGTGGCATTTTCTCGCAAGAGGGGCAGAGGAAATCAATAGGATTAGACTTTCATTTTATTGTATATGACATTATGACATGATGAGATACATTATCATATTTTTTGTTGATATTTTGAGGCTGAGTTGGGACTCAGGAGTCAGGACTTACTATTCAGGACATGATTCAATGTTATGTGTGATTTTAGCTCTAGAAATGATATTAAACATCTTATATATTAGTTTTTTTATCATATTTATGTGTCAATGTATTTATTTTATGTTGTAGATGGTTTAGATATTAAAAAAATTGAAAAAAAAAATGAAAAAAATGAATATTTTTGTACCAAACGATTTTTTCCCGATTTTTTTCCGTTTTTTTCCCGATTTTTCCGATTTTTTTTTTCTGATTTGTTCCCCGCGCCGATTTAATCCTGATCGCGATTTTCACAACATTGGTTGGTGTACCTGTACTTGCAGTCACTCATAACGAGATGACATCAAATCCAAAACCTCCTAGTCTACCATGACACATGATCATTCAGATGTAGGTCATCGGGAGAGGCAGCAAGGCTGTGATGCGGGATGATGGCTGCGAGAAACTGCCGATGAAAACTGCGCAAGAGTCACTGAGAGATGGAGACGGGCAATCTGAGTCGACAGTGATTGTTTGCAAGGTTTGGCTCGGCTGGGAGGTAAAATTGCACAAATTTTGGGAGGAACAGTTCAGGCTGTTGGAAGGCAAGGCAGGCATGCTCTGCGCATTTTTCAGAACGAACGGGCAACGGGGCTGGACAACCATATTTGCGCAATTTTCTAGAGGAACGGGCTGGGCTGCATGAAGGGTCAGCAAGCAGGGATTGCACAGTTTTTCTGGGGAACTGCCCGAGAGACTGGCAGCCAAAACTACGCAATTCCCAGAGGGAACTGCCAGTTGGCTACTGAGGTCATTGGCAGCCAAAACTGCACAATTCCTAGAGGGAATTGCCAGTTGGCTGCTAGGGAGACTGGCAGCAGAAATTGCGCAATTCCCAGAGGGAACTGGCAGTCTGCTGCTAGGGGCTGCTGGCAAGGAAAACTGCACTAAGGCCAGGAGGCTGGCCTGTTGATCATCTCTGTGCAATTTCTAAGTTGAGCTGACTGATGGGCAGCGGAAGACTTGCTCATGAACACTGCGCAATTTCTGAGATGAACAGTTGGTCGACTGTCGGGATGACTGATTGGGAAAACTGCGCAATTTTCTAAGGGAGACAGGGACGAGCATTTGGTGTTTGTCCGGCCTGTCTGTGCAATTTCCTCAGTTAGTTGAGCGGGTGAGGTCAGTGGCCTTTGCGCAATTTTTTAGGGGAGTCAGTCTTGGGGTGACTGTTGGGTCCCACTGTCCGGGTGACCAAAATGAGAGTTGATTGGATTGCTTGCGGGCAACTTAGCTTGAAAAGACTAGCTTGGTGCTTCTGCGCTGTTCTGGTTGATAGTTGATCGAGTCAATGGCAGGGTGATGGTCCAGCTGTCAGAGGGGAGTCAGGTCGTCAAAACCTTCAGCAAAAATGGCTAAGTGTGTGAACAATTGAAAGATGCATAGGTGATCATACAAACACACACTCGCATGACTTGACGAAACGACCAAACCATCCAGATACACATTGATCCAAAATGGATCTAACATAGACTTTTAAGTCTGAATTTTCCTCACAGAGGAAAAATGAAAGTCAAGGGATGCTCTTGGAAATAGTCCCATTGCATAGATCTCTTCAATCTGAATCTAATGCAATTTGAATGGGCTAAATTGGACTTCGGATGAAGAAGTTATTGCAAAAGGAAGATTGCCCATTATCCTTAGAAAATGAGGCAAATCCTTATGAAAATGGGCTTAAGGCTTTATATGCGTTCCTTAAGGAAATCGCATCGGAGAAAAGCAAAGGAGCGGACAACAGACCGAAGGACGCAGCGACATGCAATTGCGATTGCAATGATGCGATAAGACATGAACCATCGGATCGAGAGTCAGATCAACGGTCATGACTTGATTGGTGATCGGCGATCGGGGAAGCTTAAGGACCATGGACCATGGGAGCAGCGGTACTCCAATATGCCAAAATGTCGATAGTCGATAGCCGATGCGCCAATGGGCCGATAACTGAAGTGCCGATGCGTCGATGGGCCGATAGCCGATGAGGCACCGATCAGAGTGATCGGAGATCGACGAATCCCTGATACAAAGGGCCAATGCACATTGTGATATGCGACTTGCGATATGCTGATAAAAGGCAGACCCGATAGAGTTTATAAGCGTGATTTCATAACTTTTGAAATCCGAATTTACGGGATTTCTGTGTATTTCCTGTGTATTTGGTTTTTTGGCCATACGCCTATGTGATTGCGATTTGTGATTGCATTCCAGTTGAAGTTCGCTTTTTGCGCCTGATAGTATATTTCTGTGTATTGGAAATATGGTTATTTCGTAGATTTTGTCCTAGAAAGTGCCCGCCAATTCCTTTGTAAACTGTCCCTGTTCTTGAATCATTTGTGCCACGTTGTAAGCGGGCGTTTTGTAACAATGATGCGTTGTAACAGGAATGCGTTATACGCAGAGAGCCACAGAGCCACAGAGCCAGATGGCCAGTCGCAGAGCCAGAGAGCCAGAGAGCCAGAGGGCTAGTCGAAGAGATAGAGGGATGATTACACACAGAGAAACGGACAGGCAGCTGCAGAGCCAGAAGGACGCCTCACGAAAGCCAAAGAGCACAACTGACAAAGGGAGTTTTTGTCCCTTCAGAGAGCTGATAGAGGCAGAGCCACCGGAGCTTGGAGTTTTGGAATCGCTTGGAGGTCGAACGAAACCAGAGAGCTCAATTGACAGAGGGTCGCTTGGAGGTCAAACGAACCCAGAAGCTCGTAAGAGCTAAGAGCCAGAGCCAAGAGCCAAAGCTAGAGCGAGAGCTGAGAGCCAGAGCCAGAGCCAGAGCCGAGAGAACAGCAAAGAGATCAAATGATCCAGCTATTGTTGGTGTCTGAAGTGTGCTGAAGACAGAAGAAGGATTCTAGAGACAATACAGAATTCTGAGGGAGTCAGAAGGGCCAAAAGCTCAAAAAGCTCAGAGCACTGATTGAAGGAGTCAAGTCTAGAGAAACCTAGATCTCTCTGTAGAGTATGGACAGCCAGCGGGATAAGATGGTATTTTAAACCCATAGGTTCAGTTGTAAACCAATGGAGTTGAGTGTGGAACTTGTAAAAGAAAGATTACCATAATCCCAGAGAGCCTAGTCGAGTTGACTAGAGCTCATGGAGATGTAGCCCAAGATATCAGGGTGAACTCCATATTATATTGTTGTCTTATGTGTTTATTTATTTGCTGCATTGCATTTACTGTTATGTGTGTTTAAATATCAGCAAAGCAAATAAACTTAAGGCAACTATACAGTTAGAGGCCAACATAAGCATACACCTATTTCAAGTTCTTTTAATTCTGCAAATTGTCAAGCATAAGCTAGATCTTGGGAATATTTAAGCTTTGGAGTGGGAGAGGTTCTTGTAAGCTGACAAGAAGCCTTTTAGTGCCCCATTTCAGATCAGGTGGTATCAGAGCAGGTCATATCAGATCTGGTTTTATCAGAGCAAAGGTTGGTTAACCCCACCTTCAAAGAAGGTTATATCAGAACTGGTTATACTAGAGCAGATTGCATCATGATACAAGTGGTACCAGATCAGAATGCTTGATTGACCGAGCAATCTATATACTTGTTTAACTTGAAAGGTGTTCAAACAATAGCAAGGATTTTACTGTTTGATTGTTTGTAAATTGACTGTTGTGTGAGTTTGCAGAGGTGAAAGCTACTGTTAGCTAAGTCCAGGAAAGGACAAGAAGGAAGAAGGGCTGAAGGCATTCTTGTTATCCCAAAGGCCCTCAAAGCAATCCTTGAAGCACAAGAGGTTTGTTGCAAAAGGTTGCTTGAATAAGCTCTTTGTTAATCTTGTTTGAAGTTCTTTTGTTAATTTTGATAATGACAACTTCTACAAGTGAGTCCTCAAATTCTTCTTTCTTCACAAGATTCTTTGATGAAGACAAGAAGCAAGACTTGTTCACCATGATGGATATGATGAGAGAAATGTATGAGGATGGAAGGAAGAGCATCATACTTAGAGAGCAGTTGAATTCCATGAAGGAAGAGAAGCAGTTGCTTTCTGACAAATTGCAAATATGAACCTGAAAAGGATGCATGAGTTGGAGACACAACTCTTTGTTGCCAAAGAAGCTTTGGTCAAGTATCACCTTGAAGAAGAGGTAAACAATTCCTGTTTGTCTTCAAATTCTTTTAAGAATGTTTATATTGGTTCTTTTGAAAAACATACCAGAGGCATAGGTTCCAAGTTAATGTCCAAGATGGCCTATGAAGGAAAAGGTTTGGGCAAACATGCACAAGGTATTGTTGAGCCAATAATGGTTGAGGAAAGGCCTAAGTATTTGGGTCTTGGCTATGGATAGTCTTATGGAGAAAGTTCCAAAGCAGCCATGAAGACAATTGAAACAGTTCCAAGAAGGAGTTTCATTTCAGGTCTTCTACCTCAAGAGTGTAAAAATTGTATTCATGGGGAATGCAATAGCTTGAAACATCATTTGCAGGATGCAGGTGTTCATAAGCATACACTTGAACCTGAGAGTTGTGGAAACTCTGAAACCATTGAAGAGGTTGATGGTGTTCCAAAGGGAGCTACTTCTTCATTCAATTCACCTCCTCATGAAGGCAATAAAGGTGAAAAGAGAAAGGTATAAATCTAGTTCTAATCATATTCCTTTTGATTATGTAAAGCATGATAAATTTCCATATAAGCATGGGAAAAGAATTGCATGTTCTTTTTGTGGTTTGGTTAACCATAATGTTTCTAGTTGTTGGAAGAGAATGGCCACATGCAGGAAACTTTGGAAGGAAAAGAAGAAAGAAGCCAAAGGTCCATTGGACAAGGAAAATCATGCTGTTGAGGAGATGCACATGTGTTGCACTTACTGCCATAAGCAGGGACATATTGCTGCAAAGTGTTGGACTTTGAATCCAACAATACTTCCACAAAACTTGAAGAAGGTGGAAAGGGAAAATTGTAGAAATTTCTCATTTCCCACCCCGGTTTTTAGTTTCTCCTTATTTCTCCCATATAGTTAAATGCCCTTTCCCATAACCATACATTTAACAAGCTGGAAAAAATAAATTTGCTGAAAACACAAATTCTGGAAATTTTACAGAATGCTGGAAATTGCAGAAATAAAAATTAGCAATAATAAACAGCCATTAAAACACATTTAAACATAGATTTTTGGTCAATGTGACCCTGGAAAAACCCCCTACAACTCTTGGGGAAAACCAGTTTGAGAGCTCTTCTTTATTTCTGGAAAATGCCTTTTTACAGTAAGAGAAATATTCATCAAAAATCAGCAAGCAAACTTTTACAACTTATCTCAGCCTTGCTGAAACTCTGCCTTGCTGAAACTCCGCCCTGCTGAAACTCCGCTGTACAGACTTGCTAAAACTCCGCCTTGCTGAAACTCCGTTGTACATACTTGCTAAAACTCCGCCTTGCTGAAACTCCGCTGCTGAAACTCCGCAGCTCACTGTCCAGAAATCTCCCTTGCTCTCCTTCTCTCAATCCGCTCATGAAAGAATTAATGACCTTTTCCTCCTTTAATCTAACCCCAAGTGACTTTTGGGTGATCCCTAATCCAATGGCTGAAATAGATTGAGATCTAAGGCTGAGATTAAATGCTCATTTAAATCTCACTTTTTATTTTTTAATTCACCCCACTTTAATAAAGACCCACTTAGTCATTTATTTCCAAAGTCACTTTTCCTTTCTAATTTTTCATTGACTTTATAAAAGTCACTTTAAAATTAGACTTAGTAACTTTATCACTTAAAGTCACTTTTAAATTAGATTTAACTTTATAAAATTATAAATTCACTTTAGGAGAAAAATTAAATTCTTTTTGAACACTTTTCCCTAGGCCAAAGATCAAAGCCTTAGGGAACCACCTGTCCTCCGGTACCAAATTTCAACACTCCCTCTTACCGAGGAAGGTGTTCCTCACCACACCCATCTTGTCTCTGAAGTAGACATGCTTGCCCCGTGGTAAGGCTTTGGTAAGAATATCTGCAACCTGCTCATCAGTGGAAATATACTCAAGCTTCACAACTCCCTTCTGAACATAGTCTATGATGAAATGATATCTGATCCCAATATGCTTTGACCTGTCATGAAACACTGGATTCTCAGTGAGTTTAATGCAACTCTGATTAACACAGTAAATCACTGAAGGTCTCAACGGCTGACTAAATAAGCCAAACAACACCTTGCGAAGCCAGATAGCCTCACAACTAGCTAGACTGGCTGCCATACACTCTGCTTCCGCTTAACTCAGTGCTACTGACTGCTGCTTCCGGCTGAACCATGACACTACTGCTGAACCCAACCCAAAACAACACCTTGAAGTGCTCTTCCTACAGAAGCACAACCTGCCCAATCAGAATCAGTGTATCCTGCCAATGTACTCCATCTCCCTACCTGTAGTCCAGACCATAATCCACTGTCCCCTGCAAGTACCGCAAAATGTGTTTTGTAGCCCCCCAGTGAACCTTCCTAGGCTCACACATAAACTGACTCATCGTGTTGACTGCAAAACAGATATCTGGTCTAGTGTTGACCAAATACATCAAGGAACCAATCAGCTGCCTGTACAATGTGGGATCCACCAACTCGGAATCCGAAGCATGAAGCTTCTTCCAGTTGGTGATCATCGGTGTCGACATGGGTCTACAATCCTCCATGTGGAATCTGCTAAGGATGTCCACAATATACTTCCCCTGCCCCAGGAAGAAATGCCCCTCCTCCTGCCACACCTCCAAGCCCAAAAAGTAATGCATCAAGCCGATGTCCTTCATCTCAAACTCCGTCGCAAGATCTCTCTTGCAGTGCTCTATGAGTCTCTCTGCACCTGTAATGACCAAGTCATCCACATACAGCACTAGAATGAGAGGCTCCTCACCAATCACAATAAAGTAAAGGTTCGGATCTGCCTCACTCTTTGTGAAACCCATCCCCTGCAAATATGTATCTATCCTGGAGTACCAAGCTTTGGGAGCTTGCTTCAGGCCATAAAGGGCCTTCTTCAGTCTGCACACATGGGACTCCTTCCCATGCACTTCAAAGCCCTGTGGCTGCTCAATGTACACCTCCTCCTGTATGAAGCCATTGAGAAATGCAGTCTTCACATCCATCTGGTGGATCTTCCAACCCATCTCTGCTGCTATCGATATAATGGAGCGGATCGAAGTATATCGAGCCACGGGAGCAAAGGTCTCCTCATAATCAACTCCCTCTACCTGGGAGAACCCTCTAGCCACAAACCTTGCTTTGAATTTCTCAATGCTGCCATCTGCAGCATGCTTTACCTTGTAAAGCCATCTGGAAGTAACCACGGATTTGCCCTCAGGCCTCGACACCACCTCCCAAACATCATTCTTCATGATAGAAGAATACTCCTCCTGCATGGCCTCTCTCCAGACCTGCTGGCTAGCTGCCTCCTCATAGCTAGAAGGCTCAGAGTCAAGGATGCTGGTAACCATCGCCATATAGCTACAAAACCTCTCAGGTGGTCTACTCTCTCTGACCGGTCTCTTCGGCTCAGCAACAGATGAGGCATCTCTCAAGGTGTCCTGAAGCCACTTGGGCTTCCTCTTCCCTGAGCGCACTTCTCCCACCGGAGAATGAAACTCCTCCTCCTCGTCATCATCAAGAGCTTGAACTCCTGACTGTCTGTCTGCTGTCCTCCTGCTTGCACTTGAACCTGTAGAAGTTGAGGTACCGTGTGAACTGTCCATCAGTGGACTCCCTAGTGAACTGCTCTGTGAACTACTCTGCATGCTGCCCGGAGCACCACCCCTCTGGCTCGGTGAGCCACTGCTCACTGACGGACCTGACATCCTCATAGATGTACCTCCTGATCCTCCTGATCCCTGCCCACTGGATCCCTGCGGCTGACTCAACTGCTGCTGAGGGTCTGGATGATCCAGATACTCTAACTCCCGTGACCTCCTAAAGGCCCTGTCCTCCTCGAACTTCACATCCTGTCTGACAACAACCCTCCTCTCTGCAGGAATGTAAATCCGAAAGGCCTTTGAGGTCTCACTGTAGCCCACAAAGATACCCTTCTCTGCGGTGGGCTCTAGTTTGGTCCTCTTCTCCTTGGGTATATAGGAGTATGTAATGCATCCAAAGATATGAAGATGACCAATATCAAGCTTCTTCCCAGAGAAAGCCTCCTCCGGAGTCATGTGCCCCAAGGCACGATGCGGATTCCTGTTTTGCAAGTAAACAGCTGTGTTGCAGGCCTCTGCCCACAAGAACAATGGCAACCCCTGATCATGTAACATGGCTTTGGCAGCCCCTATGATGGATCTGTTCTTCCTCTCTGCAACCCCGTTCTGTTGGGGGTTGTACGGAACAGTGAACTCCCTCCTAATGCCTGCTTCCGCACAATAGTCAACAAACTCTCCAAGGGTGTACTCTCCTCCATTGTCCGACCTCAGGGACTTGATCTTTCGACCTGTCTGTGTCTCCACAAGAGCTCTGAACTCCTGAAACCACTTGAAGACCTCACTATTGGTCTTCAAGAAATAAATCCAGGTCCTCCTGGAGTGATCATCAATGAATAAAACATAGTACTCATATCCACTCAAGGAAACATGAGACATCCGACCGCTCACATCGGAATGAATCAAATCAAGTATCCCAGTCGCTCTGTTGTCACTGCTGGGAAAAGGGGATTTGGCAAACTTGCCCATCGCACATCCTCTGCAAGTATCAAAGTGATCAGTACTGAAATCTGGCACACCTGTAGTGATCTCCCGCAATGTCCTCCATGATACATATGTCCCATCCTGCGGTGCCAAATCTCACACAGCTCAGAACTGCTAGCTATGCTGTCAGTACTACTGCTCAATGCCAAAAGGGGCTGGAATGCAAACTTGTACACCTTTGCATGGTGTACACCTATCACTCTAGCTGAATCAGCTGGAGTGCCCCTGGGATACATCAACACCTGTCTTCCCCTGAACAGTACCTCATATCCTCTGTCCTCCAAAGTTGAGACGGATATGAGGTTCTTCCTCATCCCTGGCACATAAAGAACATCTGACACTTTCAAGGGAGGTTTGGACTCCCTCTGAAATGTCAGTGTCCCCACCCCGACTGCTCTAACAACTCTGTCATCACCGAGTACTACCTCTATATCAGTGCCACTCTCTGAAAGCTCTGAGAAGTACTCACAGACTCTTGTCATGTGACGTGAAGCCCCACTGTCCACATACCAGATACCTGAAGATGCTCCACTAATCGAGGGAAAAGCATGCTCCCTCTGAACCTGTGTGGCAGGTGAACCTGCACTAGAGGACTCACACGTAGTGAATGCAAACTCCTGGTCAAAACAACCTGCAAAGTCCTTAATCTCTGTTGAAGCTGCCACGTCCTGGTTCTTCCCCTTCTTCTTCTTCTTCTCCGGACACACAACTGCATAGTGTCCCATCTTTTGACAATTCCAACACTTCACCTTGGAATAGTCCTTCTGTGTGTTCCCCTGTTTACCTTTACCTTTGCCTTTGCCCCCACCACTGCTTGTGGAAGCCTGCTTCTTCCCTTTGCCTTTCTTGCCTCCTGCCACCAGTGCTACATCCTCATCCTGCTCAACTGGCTTGGCTGCCCCAAGCTGACCTTTCCTAATCTTTGTCTGAATGCAATCATCCCAAAACCTCTCCCATGTGGGAAGGGTCTCACATGCACAAACCCCATCAGCAAAGTTCAACCATGAACGGGGGAGGCCATTCACTGCAATCCGCACCAACTCAGTGGGTGGAATGGCCTCTCCAATCGCTGCCAACTCATCTCTCACATTAGTAATCTTTGTGAGATATTCAGCTGCACTATCATTACCCTTTTTAATGTTCTTCAGCTTCTCCTTCAGGACCATCTTCCGGTTCTCATTGGTACTCTGGTAGAGATTGGACAATGCTGTCCACATCTCATGGGCATTGCTCTTTCCTCTCACATGAGGAATGCAATGGTCTTTGATTCTGTCTAGAATCAGCCTCTTACCCTTGTTGTTTTTTTTATTATAAGCTGTCAACTGAGTAGCATCAGTAGGCACAACAACAAGGTTCTGTGTGGTATGCACCATGATATCCCAGAGTTTTGCCTCCTCAAAGATACTCTGCATTCTCTCCTTCCAAACGTTGTAATTTGTATGACCATCCAGCCTATCCTCCACCCTCAATCCCAATGACATCCTGCTGTCCTAAAAATGAAAAATAGCACTGTTGTAGTAAAGATAAAACTGTTGTTTATGAAAAAAATCAGCTTGCTGGAATTTTCTGAGTGAAAAATCAGTAGCTGTAATTTTTCCTTTTGCTGTCCCAAATTGTCCTTCAGCACTCAAGCTCTGATACCATGTAGAAATTTCTCATTTCCCACCCCGGTTTTCAGTTTCTCCTTATTTCTCCCATATAGTTAAATTCCCTTTCCCATAACCATACATTTAACAAGCTGAAAAAAATAAATTTGCTGAAAACACAAATTCTGGAAATTTTACAGAATGCTGGAAATTGCAGAAATAAAAATCAGCAATAATAAACAGCCATTAAAACACATTTAAACACTGAGATTTTTGGTCAATGTGACCCTGGAAAAACCCCCTACAACTCTTGGGGAAAACCAGTTTGAGAGCTCTTCTTTATTTCTGGAAAATGCCTTTTTACAGTAAGAGAAATATTCAGCAAAAATCAGCAAGCAAACTTTTACAACTTATCTCAGCCTTGCTGAAACTCCGCCTTGCTGAAACTCCGCCCTGCTGAAACTCCGCTGTACAGACTTGCTGAAACTCCGCCCTGCTGAAACTCCGCTGCTGAAACTCCGCTCTGCTGAAACTCCGCTGCTGAAACTCCGCAGCTCACTGTCCAGAAATCTCCCTTGCTCTCTTGCTCTCCTTCTCTCAATCTGCTCATGAAAGAATTAATGACCTTTTCCTCCTTTAATCTAACCCCAAGTGACTTTTGGGTGATCCCTAAATCCAATGGCTGAAATAGATTGAGATCTAAGGCTGAGATTAAATGCTCATTTAAATCTCACTTTTTATTTTTTAATTCACCCCACTTTAATAAAGACCCACTTAGTCATTTATTTCCAAAGTCACTTTTCCTTTCTAATTTTTCATTGACTTTATAAAAGTCACTTTAAAATTAGACTTAGTAACTTTATCACTTAAAGTCACTTTTAAATTAGATTTAACTTTATAAAATTATAAAGTCACTTTAGGAGAAAAATTAAATTCTTTTTTAACACTTTTCCCTAGGCCAAAGATCAAAGCCTTAGGGAGCCACCTGTCCTTCGGTACCAAATTTCAACAAAAATGGCAGGAATGGAAAGGAAGTTTCCATGATTGATGTGTTTCAAGATGATTCACATGTTGCTGTTGATGTGTAGACAAAAGAAGGACCTTTGAAATGGATTGGTAAGAAATGGTTAGAGTTCTTATGCAATTAAGGTTGCATGTCTTTTGAAAATGCATCAAATCAATAGAATGCATTTCTTTGTTAATGGAATGCAAGTTGCAGGATTTTACCAAGAAGGTAAATAGAAAAAGTTGAGTAGGAGACTCACTTTATTGCTGCAACATTATATTCATTTCAACTTCGAAAGTACAATGTGCTTAAGCGAAAGTTGAAGGATGAAATGCATGCATAAGCATGATATGCATGAACACAGGGATGTTGATGATTTCCTTGTATTTGAACATGTATGTGTAATTAACTTGAAGGGTTGATTGCTCTGGGATGCATGTAATGTTAATGTTGACTTGGAAAAAGTTGATTTGGTCTCCAAGATGGAGATAATGATGAAGTGTTTCATCTTTGGAAAAGCATGTAGAAAAAGATGTAAAGACATGCTTGACTTGAAGGGTCAATTGTTTTAAAGGCATGTTTTGTTGGCTTGTTATCTAGTCAATCATTTGTATGCAGATGTAAAGACATGGAGGTGTTCACAAGATGTGAAATCTGTTTCTTTTGTTGAAGCAGGAGTTTAGGCCATCTAGTTGTTGTCTGTAATCCTGTTGTTGTTAACAGTTGTTGTTGACAGTATGTCAAACAGGTACAAATGAAAATTCTATGAAGCAGATGTAACTTCACATTGGTTTGAGCCACCTTAGATCAATGATCAAGGCAGAGAAGTTCAAACTACCTTCTGTGACCTTCTCAGCAAGAGTTCTGTATGAAGTCAAGGAGGAAAACAGTTCTTCCCAGGAGGACCAGCACATCTAGGAAGGAAAGTGGTCAAAGGCTTTGGTTCAGAGGCACTATGCAAGGCAAGTGTATGGAGGCTGAAAGAAGAGGGTGCTGTTACTCTCATTTACTGTTCAGATCAGTATATCAGTCTTTTGGAGACCAAAAGCTTTTTAGTGGGAAGGCGTGATCCAAAATGGATCTAACGTAGACTTTTAAGTCTATGAATTTTCCTCACAGAGGAAAAATGAAAGTCAAGGGATGCTCTTGGAAATAGTCCCATTGCATAGATCTCTTCAATCTGAATCTAATGCAATTTGAATGGGCTAAAATGGACTTCGGATGAAGAAGTTATTGCAAAAGGAAGATTGCCCATTATCCTTAGAAAAAGAGGCAAATCCTTATGAAAATGGGCTTAAGGCTTTATATGCGTTCCTTAAGGAAATTACATCGGAGAAAAGAAAAGGAGTAGACAACAGGCCGAAGGACGCAGCGACATGCGACTGCGATTGCGATTGCAATGATGCGATAAGACATGAACCGTCGGATTGAGAGTCAGATCAATGGACGTGATTTGATCGGTGATCGGCGATCGGGGAAGCTTAAGGACCATGGACCATGGGAGCAGCGGTACTTCGATATGTCGAAATGCCGATAGCCGATAGCTGATACGTCAATGGGCCGATGCACCGATGGCCGATGCGCCAATGGGCCGATGCGCCGATAGCCGATGGCCGATGCGCCAATGGGCCGATGCACCGATGCGCCAATGGGCCGATAGCCGCAGGGCCGATGGGCCTATGTGCCGATAGCCGATGAGGTGCTGATCGGAGTGATCGGAGATCGGGAGATTGACGAATCCCCGATACAAAGGGCCAATGCACATTGTGATATGCGACTTGCAATATGCCGATAAAAGGCAGACCCGATAGAGTTTATAAGCGCGATTTCATAACTTTTGAAATCCGGATTTACGGGATTTCTGTGTATTTCCCATGTATTGGGTTTTTTGGCCATATGCCTATCCGATTGTGATTTGCGATAGAATGGCGGACCCGATGGGTTTATAGATGTGGTTGCATTCCAGTTGAAGTCCGGTTTTTGCACTCGATAGTATATTTCCATGTATATTCTCTATGTATTGGAAATATGGTTATTTCGAGGATTTTGTCCAGGAAAGTGCCCGCCAATTCCTTTGTAAATTGTCCCTGTTCTTGAATCATTTGTGCCACGCTGTAAGTGGGCGTTTTGTAACAATGATGCGTTGTAACAGGAATGCGTTATACGCAGAGAGCCACAGAGCCACAAAGCCAGATGGCCAATCATAGAGCCATAGAGCCAGAGAGCCAGAGGGCCAGTCGAAGAGACAGAGGGATGATTACACATAGAGAAACGGACAGGCAGCTGCAGAGCCGGAAGGACGCCTCACAAAAGCCAGAGAGCACAATTGACAAAGGGAGTTTTTGTCCCTTCAGAGCGCTGATAGAGGCAGAGCCACCGGAGCTTGGAGTTTTGGAATCGCTTGGAGGTCGAGTGAAACCAGAGAGCTCAATTGACAGAGGGTTGCTTGGAGGTCAAGCGAACCCAAAAGCTCATAAGAGCCAAGAGCCAGAGCTAGGAGCCAAAGCCAGAGCGAGAGCCGAGAGCCAAAGCCAGAGCCAGAGTCAGAGCCGAGAGCCAGGGCCAGAGCCAGAGTCAGAGCCGAGAGCCAGAGCCAGAGCTAGAGCCGAGAGCCAGAGCAAGAGCCAGAGCCGAGAGAATAGCAAAGAGATCAAATTATCCACCTGTTGCTGGTGTTTGAAGTGTGCTGAAGACAAAAGAAGGATTCCAGAGACAATACAGAATTCTGAGGGAGTCAGAGAGGCCAGAAGCTCAAGAAGCTTAGAGCACTGACTGAAGGAGTCAAGTCCAGAGAAACCTAGATCTGTCTGCAAAGATTGGACAACCAGCGGGCTAAGATGGTATTCCAAACCCATAGGTTCAGTTGTAAACCAATGGAGTTGAGTGTGGAACTTGTAAAAGAAAGATTACCATAATCCCAGAGAGCTTAGTTGAGTTGACTAGAGCTCACGGTGACGTAGCCCAAGATATCAGGGTGAACTCCATATTATATTGTTGTCTTATGTATTTGCTTATTTGCTGCATTGCATTTACTGTTATGTGTGTTTAAATATCACCAAAATAAATAAACTTAAGGCAACTATACAGTTAGAGGCCAACATAAGCATACACCTATTTCAAGTTCTTTTAATTTCACAAATTGTCAAGCATAAGCTAGATCTTGGGAATATTTAAGCTTTGGAGTGGGAGAGGTTCTTGTAAGCTGACAAGAAGCCTTTTAGTGCCCCATTTCAGATCACACATGTTCAACAAGACTGACCGACGGTGTAAGTGACAAGCGTGACACTCATGATTGATCGTTCATTGATTGAGACGATGCTTGTACAACAATGAATGTGATTCTGTGTGTGAGTGCGACAGATGCTTTTATAGCGAATACAACAAGCATATACGAAGCGAAGACTTTGAACATAACCATAACATGGTCGCAAGCATGACTCAAAGATCAGTATGCAGAGACTTGAATGCAATGAACAAGCAAGGCAGATGTAAAGACTCACACGAGCTCACAGAGTGAACTCGAGTGTGTGCAGTCATCAAGTGAAACTCTTCAAGGGAGGCTCTGAAATTGGTGCAGGCCAAAATTTTGGAGGGTGGTTGTAGCCGCTACAACAAATAGGTTGGATGGCATGTTCAAATCTAGCAATGTAAACCAAGTTCTCTTTCTCAAAAACAAGATGGAGGATATAAAGAAGGGAAGAAGTGAAGACATTCAATCCTACTTCATGAGGATTATGGAGATAAAAAATGATCTTCTTTCGATTGGAGAAGTTATTGCTGATAGGGAGGTCACTCTCATTGCCCTTGGAGGACTCCCTCGTGAATGGCACGTGTTCAACACTACTATTCTTAACAGCGACAAGATTCCAGGGTTTGAAGAATCGCTGACCAGATGTTCTCAAGAAGAAACAAGGATGATGGAAATGGATATGCCTTCAAATAGGAATGACCCTATTGCATTCTTCGCTCATGCTATAAAGAAGAACAATGTAGGTTCAAAGAAGCAATGTCAAGGAAGACCAAGATTCAAAAATGAAAGGAAGGGAAGATGCTTCATTTGCAACAAGTTTAGCCACTATGCTAGGGAGTGTCCTAATAGAAGGGATACACCTCATGATGATGATAGCCACAACAACAACAATTTAGGGGCAGCAACAATCAAAGGAATGGTAGATTCAACAACCAAGGAAAAAGGAATGCTCCCGCTACTCAACATGGAAATGGTCACCCTCCCAAAAGATGAAGAAACTCCAGGTATGATGAATCTAATGTTGTTGATAACAAGCAAAAAGAATTTTATCTTATATCTGCCCTCTCTACTGCCTCTCCTTTGGACACCTTGGGAAATTGGTTGATTGATAGTGGTGCCTCAAGACACTTCATTGGGTATAAGGAAGCTCTTTCAAATTTGATTGAAAAGGATACAAATTTGGAAATTATCCTTGGAGACAATGCTACCTATCTCGTGAAGGGAGTTGGGAATGTTACTCTTCAATTGAATCAAGGTAACACCATTCATCTACAAGAAGTACTATATGTACTTGATCTAAAGAAGAACCTGGTATCTATCTCGGCAATGGAGGACAAAGGATTCAAGGTGGCATTCATCAATGGAAAGGTACATGTGTGGAATAAAAATTTCAAAGATGCATTTACACTTGGATTCAGGGTTGATAGCCTATATCAAGTTGGAGGAAGTCCATTGGGAGCTATGTCTTGCGACACATCACTTCAATCCGAATTATGGCACTGGAGGTTTGCTCATCTACATTATAAGGCTCTACCCGATGTGAGGAAGATGGTGACAGGTATGCCCAAATTTAAAGTAGAACATGAAGGTGTTTGTTAGGGGTGTGCCAAAGGAAAGCATACAAGGGGACCATTCCCCTCTAGTGATAGCAAGACTACCGACATATTGCAATTGGTTCATTATGATCTATCTGGTATGATGCTCGTGAAATCTTTGGGAGGATATTTATATTATGCTAACTTTATGGATGATTTCTCTCGCAAAACTTGGATATATTTCTTAAAGAAGAAGGACGAAGTATTCTCATGGTTTTGTTCTTTCAAAGCTTTGGTCGAAAATCAAACCGGTAATGGCAGAAGTGTCCTCAGACACGTAATTTTATTAATCAAAAAAAATAATTACATAATTTTATTTTGCAAGAGTTTACACCCGAACATCCAAACACTCTTGCAATGAGATATTTATAAGCTCCATGTCCTAACTACCTCTAATTATGGATCACTTATTAAATAACAAGTGTCCATTTACAATAAATGCTATTCAAACCAACTAGCTAACAAATCTCCTAAAATAGAGCCTAAGATACGACACATTTGGAGAGTCATATCTAGTTACAACAAAATACTAATTCTAAATAATTAAACATTCTAGAATAATAATTATTAATTTAATATCTTAAATTAATAATTATTTTATTCTAATTTTATAACCTATGATAAGATTGTATTTTTGGATCATCTAACATTCCCCCCTATGATCCAAAGATACATTACAACAGATACCAAGTTCATCCATGAATTTAGTAAATTTTATTTTTCCAAGCAGTTTTGTGAAAATGTCGGAGATCTGATCTTCAGAAGGACAATAAACTGGCTTGAGGACATCTTTGGCAATAAGAGATTTGATATGATGATACTTGGTGTCCACATGCTTTGTCTTTGAATGAAAAACTGGGTTCTTGGCAAGTTTGATGGCTGACTGGCTGTCAATGAATAATGATGTAGCTTCTGTCTGAGAAATTCCCAAGTCCTCCAAAATTCGGCGCAACCAAACAATTTCACATGCTGCTTCCCATGTTGAAATGTACTCTGCTTCTGCTAAAGAAGTGGCCACTGTAGCTTGTTTCTTACAACTCCAAGATACTGCTGCTGACCCCATGTTCATTAAATAACCCGATGTTGATGCTCGATCATCAATACTTCCAGCAAAGTCAGCATCGGAATATCCACAAAGTACAAAATTTTTAGTCTTTGTGTAAAGAAGACCAAAATCTTTTGTTCCTTGGATATATTGAAGAACTCTTTTGGCTGCATTCCAGTTGTTGTCTCGTGGTTCCTGCATAAAACGTGAAAGAATACTGATTGCATAAGATAGATCAGGACGAGTATTTGTCAAATAAATCACGCTGCCAATCAATTGTTTGTAAGTTGTACTGTCCATCTTTTCCCCCCCTTCAAATTTTGAAAGTTTCAAGTTTTGCTCCATGGGGGTGAGAATGGGCTTGCAATCTTGCATGCCAAATCGTTGAAGAACCTCTGCTGCATACTTACTCTGAGAAATGAAAATATGATGTGGACTTTGAAAGACTTCAACTCCAAGATAGTAGTGAAGTAATCCCAAATCTGTCATCTTAAAACCTGCATGTAACTCCTTTTTCACCTGTGCAATATGATCATCATGGTTGCCAGTAATGATCAAATCATCTACATACATAACAAGAATTACCAGATATTTTCCCTGTTGTCGTACATACAAAGTATCATCAGATTCACTTCGTTGAAAACCAACTTTCTTAAGGTATTCATCCATCTTTGCATACCAAGCTCGGGGAGCTTGTTTTAATCCATATAAAGCCTTGATCAATTTGCAGACTTTATGTTCTTGTCCTTCAATTTCAAAACCTGGCGGTTGGGTCATATACACTTCCTCCTGTAAATCCCCATTGAGAAAAACACTTTTCACATACATTTGATAAACTTTCCATCCTTTCTGAGCGGCCAATGCAAGTGTTAATCAGATGGTGTTCCATTTAGCTGTAGGAGCAAAAGTTTCCTCATAATCAATGCCTTCCTGCTGCGCAAAACCTTTTGTGACAAGTCGTGCTTTATACTTTTCAAGTTCTCCCTTTTGATTATACTTAATTCTGTAAACCCATTTGCATCCTATGGGTTTAACATTTTGTGGACAATCAACAAGTTTCGAAGTGTTGTTATCAATTACTGCTTGATATTCTTCAACCATAGCCTGTTTCCATTCTTTATGTTTTACTGCTTCTTTGTACGTGGAAGGTTCAGTAAAATCATTTGCTAACAAGGCAAAATTGCCTTCACTTCTATGTGCCCTTCTGGTGCCTGTTTTATTCTGCTCATCAGGTTTTACATCTTTCAAAAGTTGAACTGCCCATTTCGGTAGTTGGTGCTCACTTGTTTGCGCTTCTGTAAAGTCTCCATCATTGTAAAGAGGATTAATATAAACTGATGTTCTTCGTTCAGGTGAAGAGTCTGGAGAATCACTATTAGAAGAACTGCTGCTGCTTGGAGATGCGGATGAACTGCTAGAAGACCCAGATGATGTTGTTGATGTAGATGGACTGGATGACTCATCGTCAGAGGAAGGAAAATCAAGTTCATACCAATTTGGTGAAGTTGGTTGACTTTGCATTTTTCCATTTCGTTTACTTCCCTTAGTTTCTAACTTTTGAAGAAGATTTTCAATTTCTTCAACACTCTTACTCTCTGTTTCATAAAAAATGACATCCCTGCTCACAATGAATTTTCCATCGGTCAAAAGACGATACCCTTTCTTCTCATCAAAATAGCCAATCATGGTGCATTTTAAACTTCTTGAGTCAAGCTTAGTTCGTTTTTCTTTCGGAACTAAGGCATAACATACTAATCCAAAAACTCTAAGATGTTTAACTCGAGGTTTGAAACCAAACCAAGCTTCATAAGGTGTGATTCCATCTAAAGAAGCAGTTGGAGATCTGTTTCTTAAGTAGACAGCTGTATGTATTGCTTCTGCCCAATATGTTGGACTTAAACTCTTGAAAGTTAACATGGATCTTGCCATTCCTAACAAGGTGTGATTCATTCTTTCGACTACTCCATTTTGTTGTGGAGTGTAAACATTAGTAAGATGTCGTCTTATGCCATTTTCACTGCAATAAGTTTTGAATTCATTTGAAGTGAATTCTCCCCCATTATCTGTCCTGAGAGTACCTATCTTTTCTTTGACTTCATTTTCAACAAGTTGGCGAAAAATTTTAAACTTATCAAATGCTTCTGACTTGTTCTTCAAGAAGTAAACCCAAGTCATTCTGCTGAAATCATCAATGAATAGTAAGAAATATTTGCAACCACCAAATGAAGTTTGTAGTGGACCACAAACATCACTGTGAACTAGTTGTAGCCGCCTGTTTGCACGCCATGAACTTGTTGGAAAACTTTCTCAACTTTGTTTGCCATAAATGCAAGCTTCACATTTTGCATTTTCCCTTTTGAATGTGGGAAGTCCTTTAACCATTCCTTGTTTCTGCAATTGAGAAAGACTCTCAAAATTTAAATGTCCATATCTTACATGCCATAGTCTTATAGGTGAAATCCCTGTATTCACTGTCCCTGCAAAATCCGAATGCCTTGGAATAATTGTCCCTTTCATCCGTAACAGTTTTCCATCTTCATAACCTGTCATGACTATTTTCAAGTTTTGTTTGACTGAATTAATCTTGAATAAACCATCTTCCATAATCACCTGATGTCCTGCTTGTCGAATCGTGACTAAAGAGAGCAAATTTTTCTTAAAACTTGGTACATACCATACATTGGAAATCATTTTTTCTCTAATGCCAGGGAGAAAAACTTTAACTGCTCCTTTTCCATAAGGAGTATGTTTTGTATCATCAGCAAGAAAAATGGAATTAAGTTGGCAATCTTGAAAATTCCAAAAAAAATCACGTCGACAAGTCATGTGCTGAGTTGCCCCTGAATCCAAGATCCAGGCATCTTCATAGTCACTTCTAAGATGGGATGAAATTTGTGATGTTGGCGAGGAAGTAAAAACATATTCTGAGTTATCATCATCTTGATCATTTGCAAATTGCGCTGAATGCTGCTGAAACTTGGGAATTTTATTAAGTGAAGTTCGACAATCTTCAGCATAATGGCCAACTTTGTTACATCTTCGACACACAATTTGACTTAAGTCTCTTCCTCTTCCTGAAGATTGTCCTCTGCCTCTGCTTTGACTTCTATGTTGAGATTGTCCTCTACCTTGATTATTGTTTCCTTGTCCTTGAAAATTGCCTCTTCCTTGGTTGTTTCCTCTACCTTGAAAATTATTCCTTCCTGAACTGTTGCCTCTATTAAAGTTGTTTCCTCTGCTTTGGCTTCGACCTCGACTTTGTGCTGCTTGATTCTAATTTCCTCTGCCTTTGCCTCGAGAACTGTTTGCTGATGATGATTTTAGAATAAAATAATTATTAATTTAAGATATTAAATTAGAATATTTAATGATTTAGAATTAGTATTTTGTTGTAACTAAATATGACTCTCCAAATGTGTCGTATCTTAGGCTCTATTTTAAGAGATTTGTTAGCTAGTTGGTTTGAATAGCATTTATTGTAAATGGACACTTGTTATTTAATAAGTGATCCATAATTAGAGGTAGCTGGACATGGATCTTATAAATAGCTCATTGCAAGAGTGTTTGGATGTTCGGGTGTAAACTCTTGCAAAATAAAATTATGTAATTATTTTTTTTGATTAATAAAATTACGTGTCTGAGGACACTTCTGCCATTATTGTGGTATCAGAGCTCCAGTAATGCTGCAGTGGATGTGAGGAGGAGATTCCAGCTCTACAAGTTTTTGGAAAACTCCATTGAATTGTTCAGCGAATGTTTTTGTTGAAAAGAAAAGAAATTTTGTTATTTTATTGATTTTAGATTTTGGAAATCTGAAAATCAATTTTTTAAATTATTATCAAAATCGTTGTATTGAATTTCTATTATTTTAGTGCCATATTCGACGGCTTGTCAACCGAATTACCCCATCCTGCACAAGTACTTTCCCATATGTTACTGACTGAAATACCATCAAATCTTGATATTGTGACCTGCCCTTAAATAATATCTTCTCCACCTTCAGCGAATGTGTCTCTCCAGGCCACATAGGATTGTTGAAATATTACAAATTAGTATCAGTCCCATGCGACTTGACTCGAGCTTCGGAAAAACACCCCCTTATAACAGGCGAAATACATCCTCCCTATAACTCCCCGCCCCCTCTGGCCTTAGCGCAGGACAGAGGCCTATTTTCCTCTATTGTTTTTGCAGCACAACCGTTCTTGCTTTCATCTTTGTCTTCTGGTTTCATACGCTTTGCTGGAACATCGAAGACCGGATGAGTATCCTTCGATTCTACCATTATAACTCTGGTTCCTATGCTTCAAGATTCAAGCCATCAAAATCGTTCTGAACTAAGACTCTGAGCTCTAATTCCAGCCAAAATCCAACCTCTGGCACGTTAAAACGTGCAAACAAATATATCATAATCAAACGTGCACTGTTCTTTTGCGTATTATTCATATTACCAAAAACCTCCAGGTGCAGAGATGTCTATGGTGGAGCAAAGAAAGAAACAGGGCAAAATGGAGTCCCAAAGGCGGTGGCGATTGAGGGCAAGCGTTTCTATGGCCTGAACGACCTGAGCGATGGCGGTTTCTATTGTTGAACAGTTATGGAACAATACGTATTGTAAAATCTAGTTGATGCATCTGCAAGGACCGGTGTGAACAGCTGCATTGGTTTTATGTGCGTTTTGTTTTTAAATAGGGTTGTTGAAGCCAAAAGCAGGGTATAGCGCTTGGGTACGTATTTCATGATCGGAATGGTAACTGATCTATGGACAGAATCCGCAGGCTTGTTGAGCTGCTTTGTTTTTTCTTGTTGCAAGCACAACTGCCAGAGCTTCGCCAGCAGAGTAATAGAAACGGTCTTGTTATTCGCCAGACCTGAATACTTCTGAGTGCAAGTTGTAAAGTTTTTTAATCTCTCTGCTAAACGGAACCTTGGCACTACGATTGGCTAAAGAAAGCAAGAAAAGGGATGAAACCGGTTGCCAGTCTTAGGAAGGGCCTCTTTTGTGGGTGATCAATTGTGGATTTTTTCAATACAGCTACAACGAATTTTTGATCCAAATATACATAATTTTATGTAATGTTTTATTATTGGAGTAATAAGGGTCTTGTAATATTTGTAGAATAATAAGGTGATTTGTTTTTTGGAGCATTCAGGAGTTTTATTTGTAATTTGTAAATTGGAGAGATAAGGTGTGTTGGGTAATTTGTTTTCAAGAAGTTCTTTTTTATTTTTCAATTGGGATCATCACATTGTAACTCAAAGTAATTTTGCTTTGGGGGGGTAACTTTTTTTTACCAAGTTTTGCAAGAGCATCATTGTAAAAGTCAAATTTTGAAAGTTACCTTGTAATTTTTGAGAAATTGACTAGAGCCAATTGCAAAGCTCAATCATTTTTCTCCTGCTTCAAATGACTATACGAGGGTCAAGGCCAAGCCCTGATAGATCGTGTTTTTGCGTGGTGTGTTGTGTTGACTATCTTGTCATTTCTGTTCTGATTCTTGGTGCGACGCTTCAACGCTACAATGTCTAAGTTGATTAATTTGTTTTCTGATTCCGACAAACTTGAAGGCACAAAATCTTATAAAACATGGCACCATCTCATTGAAAGCACTCTCATTTACAATGAATTATGGCAGGGTATATGTGATGGAGATGTTAAGCCGAATAAACCCACAGATTCAGCTGCACTAGCAAAATTGGAAGTCAAGAATGCTAAAGCCTTAACTCTTATTAAATCTTCTGTGAATGATGAAATGTATGTCCATATAGAAAATGCTATAGATGCATGGTTTGCTTTGAAAACTTTTAAAGACCTCTTTGATACTCAGCTTGAATCAAAGAAAGTTGATCTACAATTAAAATTATTACAACAAAAATTGACTGAAGGAGGTGATGTTCTTGAATATATCTCACGACTTAAGAATATTAGGCAGGAAATCATTAATGCTGGTTTTCCAGCAATAGATGATAGTTTTATGGTAACAATTGTAATTGTTGGACTTCCTTCTTCCTACACGCATTTTTTGGAGACTCTACAATTAACTGGGAAATTAGAGAAACTAAAGTTTGATGAGCTTTGTGAAATGTTGACTCAACATGATAAAACCTTTGGGAAGAAGAAGAAAGTTGGTGAAGATGTTTTTCTCATAGAGGCCAGCACTAGTAAATCATCAGCAGACAATTCTCGAGGCAGAGGCAAAGGAAATCAGAATCAAGCAGCACAAAGTCGAGGCCGAAGCCAAAGCAGAGGAAACAACTTTAACAGAGGCAACAACCGGGAAGAAGATCAAAATATTGAGGATCGATAATGGAACCGAATATGAATCAAATGAGTTCAATAACTATTGTAGAGAAGCTGGCATTAAGAGGGAGACTACTACCACATATACTCTTGAGCAAAATGGTGTTGTTGAAAGGAAGAATTGTTCTATCATAGAAGCCACTCGTGCCATGCTTCATGATCAAAGCCTATAAAGTTCTTATGGGCCAAAGCTGCCAACACTGCCGTGTACATTCAAAATAGATGCCCTCATCAAGTGTTGGACTCTAAAACTCCCGAAGAAGTTTTCACTGGTAAGAAACCTGATGTTTCTCGCTTTAGAATTTTTGGTAGCCCCGTATATTTTCATGTGCCGAAAGAAAAAAGAAGCAAATTGGATGCTTTTGGGAAGAAAGGAACATTTATGGGCTACAGTGAAATTTCTAAGGCATATAGAATCTATGTGCCTGGTCAAAGAGAAGTGGAGATAAGTCATGATGTCACCTTCGATGAGGATGTTGCCCTTGGGAAGATTAGTAACCTTCCTATTCCAAGGAAGGACAAAGAAGCAGATTCAGGAAAACAGGGAGAACCACAAGATGAGCTGATGCCCGATGTTGAAGGACCAATGGATCCCATTGATCCACCTCCTCATGAGCCCTCCTCCTCGAAAAGGAGACCCTCATGGCTTAGGGAAACTCTCGAAGATGCCGAGAGACATGTTGCACCAAGGGGGACATTTCGTGAAAGTAAGAAGCCGAATAGGTACCAAGGGTACTTAACTGCCATGAGCACCATTGTTTAATCTGAGCCTTGCACATTTGAAGAAGCTGTGAAACACCAAGTTTGGAAGGTTGCTATGAATGAAGAGTATGAGTCGATTATGAAGAATGATGTCTGGGATGTGGTCCCTAGACCCAAGGACAAATCTGTTGTCACCTCGAAATGGATCTACAAGATCAAGCATGGAGCTGATGGAAGTGCTGAAAAGTTCAAGGCTAGATTTGTTGCTCAAGGCTTCTCTCAAAAGGAAGGTGTGGACTACGATGAGATATTTACGCCTGTTGCCCGATATACCACCATCTGTTCGATTATAGCCCTTGCTGCCTCGCAAGGATGGAATCTACATCAGATGGATGTCAAGGCCGCCTTCGTACATGGTTCAACTAAGGAGGAAGTCTATGTAGACCAACCCATACTGACTAGGATGTCAGTTTTTGGGTGAAGTTTCAGTTGCTTACTTCTCAGCGACTGAGTTGCAGTGCAACAGTTAGCAGTGGCACTGCTATGGGCAGCATGAGGCAACATTTTGAGAGGGTGCTGTAGTATAGATGCGGCAGTGGCAGAGTCATGGGTAGCAGTACAATGGATGAAGGGCATCAGGCTAAGCATCAGCAACACAGAGGACCGATGTAGTAGATCAGTGTAGTACTTCTGTTGAGAAGTGTTGCTAGAGCATTTTCCTCGCTAAGAGGGAGTGTTTGATTTTGGGTAGCATCGGATGTGCTCTAGCCCCAAAATTTCGTGGAGGGGCTAGAACACATGAGATCTCCAAAACCCGGAAATCGTTTGGAGAAATTCCACAAAGATGAGGAGTTATTAAAATAATTAATATTTTTAATGAGTTCCTAAGTCTAAACTTAGGAAAATAAAAATATTAATGTGTATTAATAAAAATATGGGTGAGAAGGTTCTAAGTGACGAGGATCAAGCCTGTTTTAATCTTAGTCGTTGATTAGAGATTAGATCACGGCTGTTGATTCATCAACGGGAAACGTATAAGAGAAGGCTTGAGGGTCAGTTGGAGATACACTGAAGAGATCAAAGAGTTCGATTTTTCTGGGGGCATGGTTTGCTGAGAAATTCGAGCTAGTGATCTGAGTTGCAGTGAGGGGCAGTTCGGCAAGGGAACTTCAGTCCGAGGCCAAAGAATACATAGCAAGGAGGGAGAGAAGCACCAAGAGAGACAGCGAAGTCCTAGAGAGGGTGACGCAGAGGCCGTAGGGGCTGACGTAGGTGACGCAGAATCCATAGGGGTTGACGCAGGCCCTTAGAGGCAGCGCTGGGAGATTCTGTGGGGCAGAGAGAGAGCAGTTCAACAAATCGACTTTCTGAGCAAGGGAGGCTCACTGTGGGGGTGATGCAGTTCCAGCGCAGAGCTTGGAGCAGCCATTGCTGCCCAGCACTGGGAACAATTGGGTCATTTGTGGGGTTTGATCATCCAGTTGCTGAATTTGCCGGAATATCTGTCTCCGAATAGAGGTACTTCTGCCAGGATTTTTCTCTGTTGGGTGAGCCATATCTGGCACCCTAGTTGTATTCAAGAATCTACTTAATAATACAAACCCTCTATATGTTGCACCGGTTTTCCCAAATTGGGTTTTTCCGGGGACGATTGTCCAAAAATAATGGTGTCCCTTGTGTGATTGTCTCAGTGTATTTCAGTTCATGATCTGTATGTATGTGTAGGCTGCAATAGTGTTTTACATCGATATTTATGTAATTAAATAACTTGTTAATGCAAAGAACAAGTAGGAGATGTTAAACCAGTAATTGCAGTAGGGGTTTCTGATGTGTAGATTCAGAAATTTTCACATGGTATCAGAGCATTGCAGATCATAGGAGACTGAAGACACCAGCCAAGAAATCCGGAGAATTTGCAACAGAAAAGCAGTTGTCCTGAGTGACAACGTTGTTCCAGAGCCAGAGACGCAGAAGGAGTGACACAGTGTAGAAAAGGTGATGCAGAGGCTCACGCAGTGCCTGCGTCATCACTCTGAGCCAGATGAGGGTGACACAGTAGCTGGGAGGAGCCCACACAATAGTTGTGTCAGCTATCTAGGCTAGCGCTGAAGTAGAGGGGCGCAGATCAGGCTCACGCAGTGCCACACCATCTTTCTGAACCAGGGAGGGTTGATGCAGTGGCCAAGAGGAGCTGATCCGGCTCACGCAGTGATTGCGCAGAGCCAAAGAGGCTCAGACTCTTCAGTTTTCGGGGTTAAGGGAGCCGAGCAGATTTCGATTTGAGGAGCTGGTGGGACGTTGTTTCTGTTGGTGCAGAACAGTGTCTAAGGAGACTGAACCAAGGTAGAGGGAATCACTGCCTTGATAGATTTCTAGCCAAGAAATCTAGATCCAGGTTGCAACAACAAAGGAGGATTGGAGAGGAGCGATTTGACAATTAGCTAGAGAATTTCCATTAAGGAAATCAGGACTCAGAGGGAGTCTAGAGGAGCTTGTTCCTTAGAGGATTTCTAGCACCAAATAAATCCAGATCCAAGTCTTGCTAGATTGACAGCAGGAGAGGGAAGAGAACCAGTCCTATTTTGAAGTAGAGATGGCAATGAATGGGTTGAGGGATCAGGACAGATTGGATGGAGCATCCAATTTTGTCATCTGGAGGGCCAAGATCCTGGCAATCCTAGACAAACATCGCATCAAGGACTATGCCTTGAAGGTAGTTGTTGAACTGGTCGACGTTGATCCATTGAAGAAGTACGAGGAGGCCCAGGCGAAGGCCAAGTGAATGATCCTAGACGGGGTCAAAGATCATGTAGTACCACACATTGCTGAGAAGGACACAACAAGGGAGATGTGGGAGACCCTGACCACCTTGTACCAGGGCTCTTCCGTGCAATGGAAGATGCTATTAGAAAATCAGCTGAGACAATACCAGATGCAGAAAGGAGAGGAGATAGATCCCTTCCTTCTCAGGTTGCAAGGGATTCACGACCAGTTGACTTCCATGGGGTCTACACTGAGGAATGGGAGACTTTTGTCCAAAGTATTTTGGGCAGAGTGACTCTCCCCAATTGGGAGGAGATGTGGGCAGCTCTTCGACAAGAAGAGCTCAAGAGGTTGACCAAGGCAGGAAGTAGCGGCAAGGGAACCCGAGTCAAGAAGGAGGAGGATGCAGCTCTCGCATCAGCGGGACAGCAGGGGCAGCAGAAGAGGAAGAAGAAAGACATCACCAAGGTTAGATGCTTCAACTGTGGGGAGCTGGGACATTATGCCACTCAGTGTCCTCGGAAGAAGGGCAAGGGGGAAGCTTCTGAATCGAAGGCTTCTCCAGCGAAAGCTGACAAGGAAGGCGAGGATGACAATTGTGCCATGAGTGCTCATGTGCCTCTGGAGAAGAGGTGGGGCGACATGGAGTTGTAGTCGAGAGGACTACATGGGGGCAGGATCCTTGAGGTGCCCAAACTCTTGGATCACATGCAGCTACGAGAGCCCTTAACGACAATCGCAAAATGACAGGTGCCGGTTAGAGTGAGGTGTGATGGAGCGACAGTGGCAAAGCTAGAGTGCCAAAGTCTAATGCAGCACAGTGGTGCAAGAGGCGCAAAGAAGTTTGCCGTAACATAGTGGCGCAGAAGGTCAGCATAAATTAGCAGCAGAGGTAGCTTCAGGATCACGAGGCATCCATACTAACCAGGATGTTAGTTTTTGGGTGAAGTTTTAGTTGCTTACTTCTCAGCAACTGTGTTGCAGTGCAGCAGTTAGTAGTGGCAGTGCTATGGGCAGCATGAGGCAACATTTTGAGAGGGAGTTGTAGTACAGAGGTGGCAGTGGCAGTGGCAGAGTCATGGGTAACAGTACAGGAAGCAACAGTGCAGTGGATGAAGGGCATCAGGCCAAGCATCAGCAACACAGTGGACCAATGCAGTAGATCAGTGTAGTACTTCTGTTGAGAAGTGTTGCTAGAGCACATCCCTCGCTAAGAGGGAGTGTTTGATTTTGGGTAGCATCGGATGTGCTCTAGCTCCAAAATTTTGTGGAGGGGCTAGAATACATGAGATCTCTAGAACCCAGAAATCATTTGGAGAAATTCCACCAAGATGAGGAGTTATTAAAATAATTAATATTTTTAATGAGTTCCTAAGTCTAAACTTAGGAAAATAAAAATATTAATGTGTATTAATAAAAATATGAGTGAGAAGGTTCTAAGTGACAAGGATCAAGCCTGTTTTAATCTTAGTCGTTGATTAGAGATTAGATTACGGCCGTTGATTCATCAATAGGAAAAGTATAAGAGGAGGCTTGCGGGTCAGTTGGAGATACACTGAAGAGATCAAAGAGTTCGATTTTTCTGGGGTGTGGTTTGTTGAGAAAATTGAGCTAGTCATTTGAGTTGCAGTGAGGGGCAGTTCGACAAGGGAACTTCAGTCTGAGGCCGAAGAATACATAACAGAGAGGTAGTGAAGTACCAGGAGAGATAGCGCAATCCCAAAGAGGGTGATGTAGAGGATGTAGGGGCTGACGCAGGTGATGCAGAAGCCCTAGGGGCTAACTCAAGCCCTTAGAGGCAGCGCTGGGGAGATTCTATGGGGCAAAGAGAGAGCAGTTCAGCAAATTGACTTTCTGAGCAAGGGAGGCTCACTGTGGGGGTGACCCAGTTCTAGTGCAGAGCTTGGAGCAGCCATCGCTGCCTAGCACTGGGAACAACCGGGTCATCTGTGGGGTTTGATCATCTAGTTGCTAAATTTTCCGGAATATCTGTCTTCGGATAGAGGTACTTCTGCCAGGATTTTTCTCTGTTGGGTGAGCCATATCTGGCACCCTAGTTGTATTCAAGAATCTGCTTAATAATACAAACCCTCTATATGCTGCACCAGTTTTCCCAAATTGGGTTTTTCCGGGGACGATTGTCCAAAAATAACAGTGTCCCTTGTGTGATTGTCTCAGTGTATTTTAGTTCATGATTTGTATGTATGTGTAGGCTGCAATAATGTTTTACATCGATATTTATGTAATTAAATAACTTGTTAATGCAAAGAACAAGTAGGAGATGTTAAACCAGTAATTGCAATAGGGGTTTCTGATGTGTAGATTCAGAAATTTTCACAGAGAATATTGGAAGTCTCTGTGGAAATTTACCCTGGAAATATTCTCTCAAATTTCTTTTGAAACCTGTTAAATTGGCAACTAGGGCCAAACTCCATGTGGGTCGGCTTATTTATGGCAGTTGATATTTTTCTTGGATCCCTCTCGTCGAGAGGTGTAGGATTGATCCAGAGATCATCCAATTCCGATAAGCATTTATGGAGATATGAATTTATTTTGTTTATGTAATTATAGTCAAGCCGACCAGCTCTTATGTAGGCTCTAGAAGCCCAGCCGACGTGTCTATTCAACCTCCTCGTTTTTAGTATAAATAGAGGAGGATTTGAAGTCATTTGAAACACTCTTCATATGATCTCTCTTCTCCACTTGTTTGGGTTGTCCTCTCTCAAGGAGGACGTAGTGGAAAGGGTCTTCTAAGAGAGCCCTAGACGTAGTCAACTAAGGTCACTTAGCTGCAGTTGAAAGGAGAGATACCTGTACGCAGTTGAAGAAGATCTGGCCGCAGTAAAGGAGGCCTCATACGCAGCTAAAGGGAAGGCCCTATCCGCAGCAAAGGAAGGCTTGGGCAAGGCTAGATCCACAGCCATTGAGGAGACCTGCCATACGCAAACAAATTGTGCAACCAGTTACACGTTGTCCTGATTCACGCAAAGGATAAACGCAATCCTATACACGTAGGCAGAGACACATACGTTGGATCATGAATTCGCAGGCACTAGATACGCTGGTCACTGATGATGCTTATACGCAGAATCATACACGCTGTACATACACGCTATCATGGTATATATATATATGTATCATTATATACGCTGGGCAACTCAGACTTAGCCGCAGGACATAATGAAGAATCAGCATGTTGGGCATATTCGTGGTTATATATATATATATATACGCTGGTAATATGCCGCACACTAGGCAGTGATGCTAGAGACGCAATGGTGCAGCACGCTGGGTACTCACACTTGAGCCGCAGTGATGAAGAAGTGTCACACACTGGGCAGTCACGCTGGAATCGCAGTAAGAAGTGCCGCAGTACAACGCAGGTGGAAGCATATAAATTGAATCGCAGTAAGAAGTGCCGCAGTACAACGCAGTCTACACGCTGTTCATGATCAGGATTCAACGAAGACTCCTTCACCACAGCAATAGCTACATATACGCAGGCTATGATATATGAACGTATATACGCACAACATTCTTGGATATATATACACGCAGGTGGAAAAATATAAATTGAAATGTATGTGGTTGACATAATGGATACATATACTCGCAGGTGGAAGCATATAAATTGTCATATGCAACAACTTCATGATAAAGGGTCTATACGCTGTCATGATAACAATATGATACATTGGTTCATGGAGAAACCCTATACACTGTTATAGGAGGAGACCTGTTAACATAGAAAGAACCAGTTTAAGAAGTCTGCCAAATAGGATCTATACCCTAGTTGCTTTGCTAGGCTGCAAGCCATAGCTTGCAGCTAAGGCTGAAGGATAGTAAAGGCAGCATGATGATATGAGCATTGGACAGCAGAATGATGTAAGAGATCATGGGCTGCATAGGACAACAGCATGATGATGATGCATATTAGTATGGGCAGCATTATAAGATCATGAACATGAAGAACATCGTGATAAGATCATGAGCATGGGTAGCATGATGATAATCATGATTGTGTCATATGCAGTGGTGCAGCAAGTGGACCTAGATGCAGCAGGTGACGCCATCACCTTGGAGAATCAGTTGAAGCAGAATGTCTTCAACTGATCTCATCGTTATACGAAATGATCTATGCTCAGATCTAGACAAGTCAAAGTGTTGACTTCTGTTGTAATTGTATTATCTCTCTCTCTCTCAGCTGAACTTTGAAGATAAAAGAAGATTTGATCAAAGGATTTCCCCACACATTGTGGGGTTTGTCCCTGGCTCGCGCCATATCTTGTGTCCTCTTGCCTTGGCTTGTCTTCTGCGTTTTATATTTATGTTCTATCTGCAGTTTATCATGATGCTGATGTGATTGCTAACTGTGAAAATTTAAATAAATTGCTCTAGCATAGAACATACCTAATCTTAACATGGAATCAGAGCTGAGGTGAAGACAACGCCCAAGCAAGAGTGAAAGAGCAATCACCAAAGACAGTTGGGACAAGACAGAAGGATCAATGGGTTCCTCATAATTCACCTAGGGTGAAGTCAAAGCAGAGAATGTTATCAGAATGGCGCAGCGGAAGATTCTGATGGTCCATCTTAAGATCACTTCATTGGGAAGTTCGGATCTAAGGGTGGAAGGAAAGGCGGATGCCTTGTTGAAATAAGTTCGGTCGTTATGCGAAGGAGTGTCCGAATGGCAGAGTCACATCTCTTGATGAAGATAACAATCATTCCTGGGACATCTTCAATGATCAAAAGAATGACTGGTAATGCAGGTCATCAAGGAAATGGTCGTCTCTTCCACGAAAGCAAGGAACCCCAAAATCTCTTTTATGTACCTGATCGAACCTGATGTCCATCTTGGAAATGGAAGTCAAAGGTTGCAGGGTGGCACTTATCGATGGAAAGGTACGTGTTTGAAAATAGATCTTTTAAAGATGTTTTTGAGTTCAGGGTTGTATCAAGTTGCAGGAAGTCCACTGGGGACCATGTCCATTGACTCAGCTCTAGAGGTCTGTGAGTCAAATGGTGACTAGGATGCCTGAATTCATAAGGAAGCATGAAGGTACATGTCTGAAATGTACCAAAGGAAAATATTATAAGGGTACCATTCCCCTCATGCAGCAGGTTCACAGGTTTGGAACAACCCGAGGAGTTTGAGAATCATGATCAAGGAATCTCATGTATACATATGGAAGAAAGCCCTCTATGGCTTGAAGAAAAACACCTCAGGCATAATATGAGAGGATTGATAGCTGTCTAATGCAGCTGAGATTCACTAGGAGTGAAACCGATCCAAACCATTACTCGAAGGTTGTGGATGATAAACCTCTCGTACCGACACCTATGTCTGACAGGTGCAGACCCTCTCATTTATAGGAGACAGAGGGAGTTGGATTCTGAATGTGGGAAGATAAGATGCAAGCTTGTGACTGCCTCGAGGACCTTAACTTTCAGAAGTTATATGGTAATGATGTCGGACCAGATTTGGGAAATGCCTCTGAGTTTCATAAACTCATTCGCTTTGATGTTCTTGGAGAACCTCCGTCCGGACATCTGTGTTGCAGTTAGCATGGTGAGCTCATATTTGGTTGAGCCTCACTAGATTGGTGCCCAGAATGTTCTAAGATATCTTCAGGGCAAAATCTCTCATGAATTGAGATACACTGCCGGAAATATGAAACCTCATGATTATTCGAATGATGAGTGGGCAGGAAGTATGGAGGATCACTAGAGCACTTCCCAGTGCTGTTTGGAATCTGCCTTGATATCCTGGATGAGCAGGAAGCAGATGTCGGTGACTCTGAGCACCACCAAGGCAGAATACATTGCTGATAGTATGGCCTTCTGTGAGGCAGTCTGGTTGCTGAAGCTCTTCAGTGAGCTGTTTGTACACATGATGAATACCACTGTGAATCTTTGTGACAACCAGAGATGGGATTCGATTATTGAGGAATCCCGTATTTGACAATTGCTCCAGCAGATAGACATCAATTACTGCCTTATCTGGGATATGGTAAGTCGATGATCAAGGAGGCTCCATCACACTGAGATGATGTACAAGACAGAGCCCTGAGGAAAGATCAAATTTGTGATTTTCCCGAACGATTTGGAGTCGTCGAGAGACCTTTGTAAAAGGGTCCTGCATGCTGCATACATTGAGCTCTAGGAGCTTTGGGGGGCTTGCAGTTCTATTGGAGCAACATACGACCACAGGGTGACTCACCCTCCCCTGGTGGTGCGCACTGAAACAAGATGATTCGCTCTCTTGTGGGACAAGATGATTCGCTCTCTTGTGGGACAAGATGATGCGCTCTCTTGTGTAGCAGGATGATTAGTTCTCCTGTGAGGCCTGGATTGATGTGTTCTCCATGGCGATTGTAGCAGGATTGATGTGTTCACCTGTGAGGCCTGGATTGATGTGTTCTCCATGGCGATTGTAGCAGGATTGATGTGTTCTCCTGTGAGGCTTGGATTGATGTGTTCTCCATGGCGATTGTAGCAGGATTGATGTGTTCTCTTGTGAGGCCTGGATTGATGTGTTCTCCATGGCAGCCTGGATTGATGTGTTCTCCATGGCGATTGTAGCAGGATTGATGTGTTCTCCTGTGAGGACAGGATTGATTAAGTTCTCCTGTCGAGGCTTCCTACCCATGCAGTCTGGGACTCATGGGAAGTACCTCTCATCTGATCAATGAGCAGGGAAATGAAGTTAGGGACCATAGTAATACCGATGGACGCATCGTTGTATCTACCGTACTCCCTACGCTAGGATGTCCTCCATTGATTTGGGATCAATGATACTGGTCTGGGACCAGTGGTAGGAGTTGTACATGCTATGACGCTGACTTCGGGTCGGCTGAGACTGGTCTGGGACCAGTGGTACATACTCCGAGACTGACTTCGTGTCAGTGCAGTACTGGTCTGGGACCAGTGAGAGTGGTACATACTATGACGCTGACTTCGGGTCGGTTGAGACTGGTCTGGGACCAGTGGTACACTCTCTGAGACTGCGATACTGGTCTGGGACCAGTGGCAGGAGTGGTACTTACTATGAAGCTGACTTCGGGTCAGTTGAGACTGGTCTGGGACTAGTGGTATGCACTCTGAGACTGACTTCAGGTCAGTGGAGAATGATATGACTCATTCTCGATCAATTCTTCTTCTTCATAGTTCAGCGGAGATGAGCAGAACAGAGTAGAGCCAGTAGAGCAGAGCTGAGCAGAGCCAGCAGGGCTGAGCAGAGTTGGGCAGAACAGTGTAGGGCACTGATGGCAGAGATAGTACAGTCGTACACATGGATCAACGGATGGAGTTCTCCCTAGTTGAGAGGGAGTGTTAAATTGGAAACTAGGGCCAAACTCCATGTGGGTCGGCTTATTTATGGCAGTTGATATTTTTGTTGGATCCCTCTCGTCGAGAGGTGTAGGATTGATCCAAAGATCATCCGATTCCGATAAGTATTTATGGAGATATGAATTTATTTTGTTTATGTAATTATAGTCAAGCCGACCAGCTCTTATGTAGGCTCTAGAAGCCCAGCCGACGTGTCTATTCAACCTCCTCGTTTTTAGTATAAATAGAGGAGGATTTGAAGTCATTTGAAACACTCTTCATATGATCTCTCTTCTCCACTTGTTTGGGTTGTCCTCTCTCAAGGAGGACGTAGTGGAAAGGGTCTTCTAAGAGAGCCCTAGACGCAGTCAACTAAGGTCACTTAGCCGCAGTTGAAAGGAGAGACACCTGTACGCAGTTGAAGAAGATCTGGCCGCAGTAAAGGAGGCCTCATACACAGCTAAAGGGAAGGCCCTATCCGCAACAAAGGAAGGCTTAGGTAAGGCTAGATCCACAGCCATTGAGGAGACCTGCCATACGCAAACAAATTGTGCAACCAGTTACACGTTGTCCTGATTCACGCAAAGGATAAACGCAATCCTATACACGTAGGCAGACACACATACGTTGGATCATGAATTCGCAGGCACTAGATACGCTGGTCACTGATGATGCTTATACACAGAATCATACACGTTGTACATATACGCTATCATGGTATATATATATATGTATCATTATATACGCTGGGCAACTCAGACTTAGCTGCAGGACATAATGAAGAATCAACATGTTGGGCATATTCATGGTTATATATATATATATATATATATATACGCTGGTAATATGCCGCACACTACGCAGTGATGCTAGAGACGCAATGGTGCAGCACGCTGGGTACTCACACTTGAGCCGCAGTGATGAAGAAGTGTCACACACTGGGCAGCCACGCTGGAATCGCAGTAAGAAGTGCCGCAGTACAATGCAGTCTACACGCTGTTCATGATCAGGATTCAACGAAGACTCCTTCACCACAACAATAGCTACATATACGCAGGCTATGATATATGAACGTATATACGCACAACATTCTTGGATATATATACACGCAGGTGGAAAAATATAAATTGAAATGTATGTGGTTGACATAATGGATACATATACTCGCAAGTGGAAGCATATAAATTGTCATATGCAGCAACTTCATGATAAAGGGTCTATACGCTGTCATGATAACAATATGATACATTGGTTCATGGAGAAACCCTATACACTGTTATAGGAGGAGACCTGTTAACATAGAAAGAACCAGTTTAAGAAGTCTGCCAAATAGGATCTATACCATAGTTGCTTTGCTAGGCTGCAAGCCATAGCTTGCAGCTAAGGCTGAAGGATAGTAAAGGCAGCATGATGATATGAGCATTGGACACCAGAATGATTTAAGAGATCATGCGCTGCATAGGACAACAGCATGATGGTGATGCATATTAGTATGGGCAGCATTATAAGATCATGAACATGAAGAACATCATGATAAGATCATGAGCATGGGCAGCATGATGATAATCATGATTGTGTCATATGCAGTGGTGCAGCAAGTGGACCTAGATGCAGCAGGTGACGCCGTCACCTTGGAGAATCAGTTGAAGCAGAATGTCTTCAACTGATCTCATTGTTATACGAAATGATCTATGCTCAGATCTAGACAAGTCAAAGTGTTGACTTCTGTTGTAATTGTATTATCTCTCTCTCTCTGCTGAACTTTGAAGATAAAAGAAGATTTGATCAAAGGGTTTCCCCACACATTGTGGGGTTTGTCCCTGGCTCGTGCCATATCTTGTGTCCTCTTGCCTTGGCTTGTGCGTTTTATATTTATGTTATATCTGCAGTTTATCATGATGCTGATGTGATTGCTAACTGTGAAAATTTAAATAAATTGCTCTAGCATAGAACATACCTAATCTTAACAAAACCCTTGCTGTTGATGTCTCCTTTGCTTCAACTATGTCGTTGCTGAATCATTGCAACTAGGTAAGTCGAACTAGTGGAATCACATTTGTGTCTTCTTCAAACCCTATCAACTTGTTCTTATAATCTTCTGTTGGACAACCAACGACCATGATCACATCTCAATTGATGGCCAAGATCATCTTGACTCTATCCATTCACATTTCCGAAAGTTTCTAGAGAAAAATCGATTTCCCTCAATTAATCTGATTTAATTAACCAGTTTTCTTAAGTTAGGAAATATTTAATCATTGGTCAATTAATATAATTGAGGCGTTTCTAAAACTTTTCTTGTGAAACCTTTTCTAGGTTTTGGAGATCTCGTGTTCCTTAACCTCTTAGATACCATAGAGACTAGAACACCTATCCGCTGCTACCAAAAACTAACAAGGTGGTGTATTTTTGAAGCAGTATTTAAAGCTTGACAGTGCTAACAATGACAAGGACTGTGAACCAATGTTGCACAAGACATCTTGAAGCAGACATTTCAAAAGGGGACAGGGAAAATCACTCCAAGGAAAAATTCAGAGTACGTCACTTGGCATCTTCAGACAGTGAGTGGTACTTGGGATATCAACAACAGTGAGGTACAACAATGGCAGTTTCTACATTAACACACTTGAGGTATGAGTTGATTAAAGAGATTTTCTTAACAATCTACAAAGGCAGCAGTTTTGAGGAAGTTTTTCTTGCATTGTATACTTGAAGTTTACAGTCCATATCATGTATGTTAGAGGAGTACATACATGTATGTGTTGAGGCAGCAAAATTTGGTATGATTGATGTATCATGAAGATAGAGTTTTAACACTGCTGAGGTTAGTTGACATGTTGATTAGGATCTGTTGAGCAAAGATGCTAAGGTTTTTATGTATAGGTTGATGTATGTGTGAGGGCATTGCTGAGAGGATAGAGTACTTGGCTAATATGCATGTTGATGACCATTACAGAGATGAGGAATGAATTGGTTATTGATGTAAGTTGCTAGGGTTTTCTGTTGATATACATATTGAGCAGAAGCAGCAGATATTTATATTACAATTTGTTTTGTATCGATATCAATCACAGGTGGATGCAGTCTAAAAATTGTGAAACATGGTCCGCTGTGGTGAGTTGAAGGTTGGAGCCTTCAGGGAAAGTGGCCGCTTGCTAAATAGGGTGGCAGGGTGGTGTTAGGGTAGGTTGGAGCCTACATAAGGCGTTGGAGAATCCTTTAGTTGGAGCTTGTTAAAATTGGCAACTAGAGCCAAACTCCATGTGGGTCATCATGGCAACTGATATTTTTCTTGGATCCCTCTCATCGAAAGGTGTAGGATTAATCTAAAGATCATCCGATTCCGATAAGTATTCATGGAGTTATGAATTTATTTGTGTTATAAGACAAATTGTCAAGTTGGCCAGCAACTTGTGTATGCTCAGAAGCCCAACAGTCATGTCTATTCAACCTCTACGTTTTTAGTATAAATAGAAGAGGACTTGAAGTCATTTGTCACACTTACTCTTCATGTGATCTCCTCCTCTCCACGTCTTTGGGTTATGGTGAAGGAGGGACACCAAGAGTATATGTTGGATGATGCCCTAAACGCAGTGCAGGTGAAGGCCTTATACACAGCCCTAAATTACAGTCATGAAGGAGACATCAAGACGTAGTTGAAGGGAGAGGATCCTAGCTGCAGTTGAGGGAGATCTTGCCATACCCTAGTCGCAGTAAAGGAAAGATTCTAGACACAGATTGAATGCCCTAATCCGCTGTCCTAGAAGGCTCCATACGCAGTCCTAAAGGAGAGACTTAGCCACATTTAAGGGTGCCCTAGACGCAGCAGTTAAGGGTGCCCTAGGCCACAGTCAAACAAGGGTTTTTATGCAGCAAAGGAGGCACATATACACAGTAAAAGAAGAAGCCTTATCCGTTGTTATAAAGAGGCCTTATCTGCAGCAAAGGAAGGGCTGATCAGCAGCCCTATACACAGTAATAAGGAGGCCCTGATACGCTGATAAAAAGGAGACCAGATCTGTTGTTCAAGCCGCAGTCCAACCATGAGTTCTAACCACAGTTGAAGTAAGGATTCTGTTGTGCCCTAGCTGCAGTAGAAGGAACCATAATGCAGCAAGGTTAAGGGACTGTTTGAGCATCCCTTGTGCAACCGTTTGAGAGTGGTTTCTTCTTGTTAGAAGGCCGAGTTAAATGGAGCAGTGGAACAAACTTGTTGGGGTATCATTGGAAGAACAAGTATAACGTTTATGCTGCTACAGGAAAACTGTGTGTTAGGCCGCAGGCCATAACACCACAGTCAAGCTTTTCGTATGGGTATGTGAGGGCTCAGATCATTAGCATAATACATGGAGCTGTCGTGTCTAATATTGTTGAGATCTCAAGCTATTAGATGGTTGTATGACACTGCTGTAATGTGAGATGGACAAAGCTATTGTCATGGGTTAGTATGACTATGTTGAGGGTATGTCAGATGACAAGGATGCAGCAAGGTGATGGTTGCAGCATGATGGGGCAACAAAGTGATGATGGATGTTGTATGATGAGTGCAGCATATAAGTCATTGAGTGCAGATCAGTGATAAAGAGCAGCTCAATGATTGGAGCAGCTCAGTGATAGAAGCAGCAACATGAAGTGCATAACATGGTCATGATAAGTGCAGCATGGTGCAGCAAGAGGACAAGATGCAGCACTATGATAGGTGAAGGAGTCACCTTGGAGAATCAGTTGAAGCAACATGTCTTCAACTGATCTCATATAGATATAGAAAGTCAAAGTGTTGACTTCTATTGTAAATGTACTATCTCTCTCTCTTTCTCTGCTGAACTATTGAAGAACATAAAAGAAGAATTGATCAAGGGTTTCCCCACATTGGGGTTTGTCCCTGGCTGGTGCCACATCTTGTGTCCTCTTGTCTTGGCTTGTCTTCTGCGATTTATATTTATGTTCTATCTGCAGTTTACTTTAATGCTGATGTGATTGCTAATCTGAAAAAGATATTGAAAATTGAAATAAATTGCTCTAGCATAGAACATACCTAAAATTAACATGGTATCAGCGCTGAGGTGAAGACAATGCCCAAGCAAGAGTGAAAGAGCAATCACCAAAGACAGTTGGGAAAGGACAAAAGGATCAGTGCATTCCTCATCCCTCTTCAAATTCACCAAGGGTGAAGTCGAAGCAGAGAATATTATCAGAATGGCGCAGTGGAATATGGCCTACCTAAAGATCACTTCATTGGAAGACCAGATCTCAGGGTGGAAGGAAAGGCAGATAACTAGTTCGACCATTATGCGAAGGAGTATCCGAATAGCAGGGACACATCACTTGATGATGATAACAATCATTCCAGGGACATCTTCAATGATCATAGGAATGATAGGTAACGCAGGTCATCAAGGACACGGCCGACTCTTCAGAGAAAGCAAGGAATCCTAGGCATGAAGAATCAAATGTTGTTTCTGATAAGATCTTGTATTGGCCCTCTTCTTCAAATTCTTTGGGAATCTAGCTTATGGATTATAGTCCTTCAAGGCACTTCATTGAATAGAAGTGTGCTCTCTCTAATTTGGTAGAGATGGAAACAATCATGGGATTATACTTGGAGTCAATGCCACCTATCTTGGAAAGGGTGTAGGGAATGTTACCCCTCAATTGAATGAGGGTAACTTGATTCACTTACTAAATCTCTTTTATGTACTTGATCACAAGAAGAACCTTGTATCCATTTCGGCAATGGAAGTCAAAGGTTTCAGGGTGGCACTCATTGATGGAAAGCTACGTGTTTGAAAATAGAATTTTCAAAGATGTTTTTGAGTTCAGGGTTGTATCAGGTTGCAGGAAGTCCACTGGGGACCATGTCCATTGACACATAGCACCGAAGGTCTGTGAGTCAAATGGTGACAGGGATGCCTGAATTCAAGAAGAGCGTGAAGGTACATGTCTGAGATGTACCGAAGGAAAATCTTACAAGGGGACCATTCCCCTTATGTAGCAGGTCCATAGGTTTGGAACAACCCGAGGAGTTTGAGATTCATGATCGGGAATCTCATGTATGCAGGTGGAAGAAAGCCCACTATGGCTTGAAGTAAAACACCTCGGACCTAATATGAGAGGATTGATAGCTGTCTGATGAAGCTGAGATTCACTAACAGTGAAGCCGATCCAAACCATTGTTTGAAGGTTGTGGATGATAGACCTCTCATACCGGCACCTTATGAGGACGACCTATTTCTGACAGGTGCAGACCCTCTCATTTGCAGAAGTAAGAGGGAGTTGGATTCTGGATGTGGAATGATAAACTGCAAGCCTGTGACTACCTTGAGGATCTTAACTTTCAAAAGTTATATGGTAGTGATGTCGGACCAGATTTGAGAAATGCCTCTGAGTTTCATAAACTCATTTGTGTTGATGAACTTCCGTTCGGACATATGTTTTGCAGTTAGCATGGTGAGCTCATATTTGATTGAACCTCACTGGATTGATGCCAAGAATCTTCTGAGATATCTTTGGGGCACAATCTCTCATCGATTGAGATACACTACTGGATTATTCGAATGCTGATTGGGCAGGTAGTGTGGAGGATCACTAGAGCACTTCTCAATGCTAGTTCTTTTGGATTCTGCTTCGATATCATGGATGAGCAGGAAGCAGAAGTCGGCTGCTATAAGCACTGCTGAGACTGAACACACAGCTACGAGTATGATCTCGTGTGAAGCTGCATGGTTGCAGAAGCTCTTAAGTGAGCTGTTTGTACACATGATGAATACCACTGTGATTCTCTGTGACAACCAGAGGTGGGATTCAATTATTGAGGAATCTCGCATTCAATGATTGCTCCAACAGATAGACATCAAATACTGCCTTATCTGGGATATGGTAAGTCGATGAGCGAGGAAGCTCCATCGCAATGAGATGATGTACAGGTCGCTACACTTTGTCAAAGCCCCGGGGAAAGATCAAATCTGTGATTTTCCCGAACGACTTGGAGTCGTCGAGAGACCCTTGTAAAAGGGTCCTGCATGTTGCATACATTGAGCTCTGGGAGCTCTGGGGGCTTAGGGTTCTTACTGGAGTAACATACGACCACAAGGTTGCTCACCCTCCCCTGGTGGCGCATGCTGAACAGGATGATTAATTCTCTTGTGGGCCGGGATGATTAGTTCTCCCGTGGCGACTATGGTACAGGATGATTAGTTCTCCTGTGGGCTAGGATGATTCGTTCTCCATGGCGATTGTGAATCAGGATGATTTGTTCTCCTGTAAGATAGGATGATTAGTTCTCTGTGGCATCCACTGGACAGGATGATTCGTTCTCCTGTGGATAGGATGATTAGATCTCCTATCGAGGCATCCTACCCATGCAGTCTGGGACTCATGGGAAGTACCTCTCATCTGATCAATGAGCAGGGAAATGAGGATAGGGACCATAGTAGTACCGATGGACGCATCATTGTATCTACTGTACTCCCTATGCTAGGATGACCTTCATTGATCTGGGATCAATGATACTGGTCTGGGACCAGTGAGAGTGGTACATACTCTGAAACTGACTTCGGGTCAGTAGAGGACTGGTCTGGGACCAGTGGTACACACTCTGAAACTGACTTCGGGTTAGTGGAGAATGGTATGAGACATTCTCGATCAATTCTTCTTCTTCATGGTTCAGCAGAGCTAAGCAGACTAAGCTGAGCAAAGCTGAGCTGAGCAGTGCAGGGCACTAATGGCAGAGATAGTACAGTCGGACATATGGATCAGCGGATGGAGTTCTCCCTAGTTGAGAGGGAGTGTTAAAATTGGCAACTAGGGCCAAACTCCATATGGGTCATCTTATTTATGGCAGCTGATATTTTTCTTGGATCCCTCTCATCGAAAGGTGTAGGATTGATCGAAAGATTATCCGATTCCGATAAGTATTCATGGAGTTATTTTATTTGTGTTATAAGACAAATTGTTAAGTCGGCCAGCAACTTGTGTAGGCTCAGAAGCCCAACAATCATGTCTATTCAACCTCTACGTTTTTAGTATAAATAGAAGAGGACTTGAAGTCATTTGTCACACTTACTCTTCATGTGATCTCCTCCTCTCCACGTCTTTGGGTTTTGGTGAAGGAGGGACACCAAGAGTATACGCTGGATGATGCCCTAAACGCAGTGAAGGTGAAGGCCTTATATGCAGCCCTAAATTACAGTCATGAAGGAGACATCAAGACGCAGTTGAAGGGAGAGGATCCTAGCCGCAGTTGAGGGAGATCTTGCCATACCCTAGTCACAGTAAAGGAAAGATTCTAGACACAGATTGAATGCCCTAATCCGCTGTCCTAGAAGGCTCCATACGCAGTCCTAAAGGAGAGACTTAGCCACATTTAAGGGTGCCCTAGCCACAGCAGTTAAGGGTGCCCTAGGCCACAGTCAAACAAGGGTTTTTATGCAGCAAAGGAGGCATGTATACACAGTAAAAGAAGAAGCCTTATCCGCTGTTATAAAGAGGCCTTATCCACAGCAAAGGAAGGGCTGATCAGCAGCCCTATATGCAGTAAAAAGGAGGCCCTGATACGCTGGTAAAAAGGAGACCAGATCCGCTGTTCAAGCCGCAGTCCAACTGTGAGTTCCAACCATAGTTGAAGTAAGGATTCTGTTGTGCCCTAGCTGCAGTAGAAGGAACCATAATGCAGCAAGGTTAAGGGACTGTTTGAGCATCCCTTGTGCAACTGTGTGAGGGTGGTTTCTTCTTGTTAGAAGGCCGAGTTAAATGGAGCAGTGGAACAAACCTGTTGGGGTATCATTGGAAGAACAAGTATAACGTTTATGCTGCTACAGGAAAACTGTGTGTTAGGCCGCAGGCCATAACACCACAGTCAAGCTTTTCGTATGGGTATTTGAGGGCTCAGATCATTAGCATAATACATGGAGCTGTCATGTATAATACTGTTGAGATCTCAAGCTATTAGATGGCTGTATGACACTGCTGTAACATGAGATGGACAAATCTATTGTCATGGGTTAGTATGACTATGTTGAGGGTATGTCAGATGACAAGGATGCAGCAAGGTGATGGTTGCAGCATGATGGGGCAGCAAAGTGATGATGGATGCTGTATGATGAGTGCAGCATAGAAGTCATTGAGTGCAGGTCAGTGATAAAGAGCAGTTCAATGATTGGAGCAGCTCAATGACAGGAGCAGCAACATGAAGTGCATAGCATGGTCATGATAAGTGCAGCATGGTGCAGCAAGAGGACAAGATGCAGCACTATGATAGGTGAAGGAGTCACCTTGGAGAATCAGTTGAAGCAACATGTCTTCAACTGATCTCATATAGATATAGAAAGTCAAAGTGTTGACTTCTGTTGTAAATGTACTATCTCTCTCTCTTTCTTTGCTGAACTATCGAAGAACATAAAAGAATTGATCAAGGGTTTCCCCACATTGGGGTTTGTCCTTGGCTGGCACCAACTTGTGTCCTCTTGTCTTGGCTTGTCTTCTGCAATTTATATTTATGTTCTATCTGCAGTTTACTTTAATGCTGATGTGATTGCTAATCTGAAAAAGATATTGAAAATTGAAATAAATTGCTCTAGCATAGAACATACCTAAAATTAACAGAGCTGGTAAACCAGGGAGTTGGATGTCCTTCCAGTTGGAGCTGGTAAACCAAGGTGTTGGAGCGTCCTTCAAGTTGGAGGCTATAAACTAGGGGGTTGGAGCCTCCTTTAGTTGATTAAAATCTTGGAAGTTGGAGTTTCCTATTGATGTAAATTAGTGAAGACAAATATTAAGAAATGTTCTGTGGTTTTTCTCCCGGAAGGGTTAAAAAATTCTGGTGTACTATCTTTATTGTTGTGCATTGTTGAATGGTTTTGATGATTGTTTATGTTTATCTGATGCTAATGATAATTAATGCTCTAATAAGTTAAAAATTAACAAATTGAAAGGAAATATTGATTCACCCCCTCTCAATATTTCCAACAAGTTCACTGCATCCTACTTTCCTCTATGACTTTTAGCGGTTGGATTAGTTCTTCCCCCCTACCCCGTGGCCCTTCCTGTGTACTGGTCATTTGCAACTGGCTTGTTATGGGTTTTCTGCCGTTAGATGACTCCTTTGCACTCGTGGTCGTGTTCTTTGACTATCGACTCAATTCTATCGACCCTTATCTATAGTCGTGGCAGCTTCCCTTTCTACTTGGTTGATCTCATGCACAGACCTGTTGTGGAATCTTGGTGGCCACACTCTGCACAACCAGCGGCTCAATTGACACACTTCCTGTTGGCCTCATCCTTGTCATGCGGGTCCCTACCCATGACTTTTCTAACTGCCCAAACTTATTTGTCGATATGGGCCATCTTGCACCACTGCCCTTTTCCCTTGGCCCCGTGGAACTTGTCCCTTAGCAGTTGCCTTGTGGCAGTTGGTACTACTGCAGTCAAGGCTATCGACCTTTGTCACTCAGCCGTCACCCACTACTCAACCACTTTCTGGACTTTTACAGCTTTCCCTCCTATGTGGCCCGATCCACACTTTTCTTGGCACCTACAAAAAGTTTATTTGTTGCTTGTAGATTGTTGGATGAACTTGGCCCTTGCGACCCCTGCACTAATTTGGCCTTTGTGCAATACTTTGGAGATTGGTTTTCAAAGTACAAGCTCTAATATGATGTTAAATTTCCTTAACCCTAGCAATCTGAAGTATTATAACGAGTCTCTTGTTAGTCAACTGCTTTAATCCCGAAGCAGGTTTTCGATAACCTTTTTCAATTAAGTAGAATATCATATTTATCAGGTGGACTATCTAGTAGTCTCTGTACTTGGAATACCTTCAGTTGGAAGAATTGATTCCCTTTGGTGATCAGGAGAGTGGTGTACCTGGACACAAATGAGAAGTAGGTTGGACATTTAAGAATGTTGTCTATAGAATAAGGGGTAAGTAAAAATTAGCTTGTACAATTAATCTATTGTCTTAAAATTTCTTAGATTATCATATGAGGGATTGGAGATAGTATAATCTGTTGAGTAATCTTTGTTTTGCATACTGGAAACTTAGAGTTTGTGCTATTAAATATATATCTAACTTCCTTTTAACTTCCTTTGGACCTTGCTTGACTTGATCAATGTCTTTATCCTAAAAGATTTCGTTTGCCTTTTTCTGTAAGTTGATCTTTTATTTATTGCATGGCACCACCAAATTTGATTACAATTTACAATAGTAGTTGAGAACAACGTTGAAAGTATAGGTGCCCAAGCATGATAAACCCATGGCAGCAAGCTTGGATAATTGCTACCACCTTCCTAGCATAGGATCCAATCAATAAATGGCCTGGTTAATGGCCACCGAAAGGGTGCCTTCTCATTAGCGAGGATAGAGACTTGTGTCCAGCTAATTCACCTCTTTACCTATAGACCACAAGCTCAAGTTGGACTTTTTCATCTTCAAACATACTCTTGTCATCAGTTGTTTGATGAAAATTCAATTCACTGTCTTTTTTATTTTCCAAATCCCTTTCACTCCTGAGTGCCAATATTTCAAATGTGTATGTCTAGTTTCAACCTGCAGTAATATCATGATTTCGCTTAAGTAGTAACCTGTATGCTTGAGAAAAGCTCCGACTTTGTACTCTAATTTGACATTTGTTGGTATATGTGTGCCATTTTATGTTTTGATGATTAGGTATGTAATTAGAAATATTTATCTCCTTTTAAATCAATAAGGCGGCTTGGAAAAGCTATTGAAAGTAGAGGAATAAACTTTTCGACGAGCATAGGGATATCGGATAAAAGAATCTTTAAAGAGGAAGAGACATGATAATTAAGCATGTAATTAAAAATATTTTATCCTCTTTTAAATCAAGAAGAGCTAGTGAGGGAAGATAGAACAAAGGCTTGGCAGAGTTATATAGAGGAGACAAATAAACGGTTGGACAAGATTGGGATATCTAAGAAAAAAATGTATAGATTGCGCTCTCTAAATAGACAAGAAAAAGAGGGGATGATGTTTTTGGCTTTTTGATGCAATGAACGGTCATTTATTTTCATGTTATAACATAACGTTCTAGATGAAAGAAAAAATTAAAAATATTATACAATTTCATGCCAATAAAAGCTTATTTCTATTCGTTCTGTATGAAACAGAACTGAATCTATGAAGCTATACATTTTAAATATAAGTCAAAATTTATCCTTTAGAGCAATACAAATTCATATCCACAATGCAATAAAGTATTTCAATATTTGATTGAAAATGCATCAACAAAAAACGTTAAGACCATTTTTAGAAAGAGATCTTGATTTTATCCTATGAAGGAAATCTCTCTGAAGTATGACATATTTATTTGTAGGTGGGTGGATACAACATTTTTGGATCAAGATCTTCGTGTTGGTCGTGGTGACAAAGGATCTATTTTTGTCTCAGCTCGTGTCAAAAAACAATGATATTCTTGTTTTATATATATATATATATATAAGAGTTCCCAGCATTAGCTTGATTATATGCTTGTGTGAAAGGTATCATCCGTCAAAATTGGGGAAGATGGGGGAATCTGTCAGTACTCAGCAAGATATTAACATCTTCACTTGAAATGTTTAATATGTGGATCAGGGAGGAGCTATATTTCTTCTAAAAAATAGAAATTTATAATAATGAAATTCTTCATATCAATATATATTCTCATGTCGATATTGTTTGCTAGATTAGCTTCTTGTATTTTAATATGATTTTGGTGTTTCTTTGCCATTTTTAATTGCAAAATACAGCTATAAACTTGCTAATTGTCACAAGATTCACAATACACAAGTGAAAACTATTATATTTCTTCTTAAACCATTTTCTCAAAATAGTCCATATGAATATTGACTGCATAAAATTTACGATGGAGATAGAAGAAGATAAAAACCTTCCATGCTTGGATATTGTTTTCACCAAAACGATTGATGGATCATTGGGACATCAAATATATCGGAATGAAACTCACACTAATAATATATATTTAGGTAGACTGACATCACCGTCTTGTGATAAAGATGGGTATTATAAATACTTTGGCAATAAAAACCAAATGAATGTTGTACACAACACATTCGATCGAGAACTTAAAACATCTCAAACAAGTGTTGAAATGAAATGAAATGTAATGATATTTTAATGCCCACGAGACTAAAAATAGTCTATGGGACCACTAGTTCCCTGTTTTTCGCTTTTTGCAATTCAATCCTTTTCTTATTCAAATTGATGATGAGCTGGCCCAACCTTGTAACAGTCCCCTTGCTGAAAAGACAATGCCAGGCAACTGATGCTAACATATTTCCATAACTTTCCCTAATGTTTTTGAATGCATTACATTCCAAAATGAAATGTTTTACCGATTCCACTGCCATAGACATGCAGAATGTACACACCCGTTGTTCCCAAGCTTCTTTAGGCCTTTTCCATTGTCATGTTGCACACTGAAGTTGATGCGAGTTGGTTCTTAATTGAGCAATAAGAACCTTTTCCCTCCATGGAATGTTAGCTCCAACATACTCTTTTTGTTGAATATTACACGTGGGGTTGAATTCCTCAACATAGTACTTCTTTCTACCCAACTATTTTCCCCATACACGTTTACGGAACTTCTCCATAACAAAATTCTTTAGCTCCTTGCTATTTGTGGGACAGGGATTGAGGTAGATATTCTATTTTTGTATTCATGTGTAGTTTTGTCTCATCCATGTTTTCTTTTTTTCACTCATGCCTTCATTGAAGATAACATTAGGCCATCTACCTACTCCCATTTTTTCAATTCTTATTCGATATCTTATGAGCCACGCCATAGCAATTGCTTCTATGGGAGTTGCTTCTGTTTCACTCAACATTATCTCATAAGGAACCAAACTTTTTATTTTGAACTTGCTCATGATTAAGCACTTTTGGATTTTCTCAATTTGTTTCCATTTTGAGATGGGGGTATTGCTAGCCCACAATTCACACCCATATAACATCATTGGACAAACTAGGAGTCCAAAAAGCACTTTAATTGTTTTCCGATCCCACAACTTTGTCTCTCTACATCTGTTTTGAAGAGCACATAATGCTTTCCACCCTCATAAATTTCTCATCTTTCTGCAATCCTCCCGCTTGTTGTTGAAATCAATCCCAACGTACTTGTACTTGTTTACTTCTTCAAGAATGGTACCTTCAAAGAAGAACATATGTTGGCTATGCTTCCTTTTATTATAGAAAATCATTATTTTGGTCTTGCTAGTATTGACTTACATCTCCATCGCTCTACAAAAATGCTGAAGGGTATATAGGTGCATTTGCAATCCATGGGCCAATTTAGCAATCAATACAAGATAATCAGTATATAGAATAAGCTTTATCACAAGCTCCCCCAACCAAACACCGTCTCCACCTCACAGATTTAGCCACTCTTCCAATTTATCAATATATAAACCAAAAAGAGTAGGGGATAAAGGGCAGTCTTGCTTGACTCCAATGTCACTTCTAAAGCTTTCTGAAATGTCTGTTGAAGTTCTAATTTTGACTTTCTCCTCTTCATAGAGCCTATGGACAGTGACTCTATAATGCAGAGGAATTTCAAGTTCTTCCATTCTACGCCACAACTTATCTTCGGGGGCTGTGTCAAATGCCTTTTTGAAGTCAACAAAGTTGCAAAATACTTCTTTGTCCCCCCAAACCTTTTCAATAACGTGTCTCAGTGTGATACCATGATCCACTGTAGAATGCTTCGGCCTAAAACCTGCTTGTCCTTTTGTCCTCTTTTCTTTTACTTTTGCCCACTTACTAATTCTGTTTTCTACCATGTTGTTGAAAAGCTTTGCAAACAAAGGATTGATCATAATGGTTCTATAGTTCGAAGGGTTATTAATGTCTCCATTATTAAAAAGGGGTATTGCTAGGCTAGTTGTCTAGTCTCTTGGGAATCCTTGTCGAATGATGTTGAATATTTCCATGATGTGTTGTGCAAGAGTGTTCATTCTCCATTTTAGATACTTCATTTGAAGTGTCAGTTTTTGTAGCATCAAATGTGTTCTAACCACGAAATTTGGTGGAGGCTAGAATACATGAGATCCCCAAAACCTAGAAATCATTTCTGGAAATTCCGCCTAGAAGTGTCTCAATTAGATTATTAACCGTTTTTTTTAATATTTCCTAAGTCTAAACTTAGGGAATATGTTTAATTAATCAGTATTAATTGAGATAAGGCGAGAATAGTCTAGAAACTCACACAGTTTGATCCAAAGATGATCCTAGCCATCGATTATGTTTTAATCTTGGTCGTCAGTGCTCCAACAGTGGATTATAAGAGGAGGTCAGTGTGGTGATGGAGAATACACTTGAGCAGTTCGATTTCTAGAGTAGCAGCAGCTAGTTGCCGGAGAGAGCCAGAGATTGAAGCTGTGAGTGAGGGGCAAGGACAGTGATCCGAAGGAAGTTTTCCATATCCAGAGAGGCAGTAGTAAGAGGGCCGAGTTATCCCAGTGATGCAGCGCAGAGCTCTGCGTAGTAGCTTCAGAGAGGGCAATTCGATTTGCTAGAGAGAAAATCATTCTCAGATCTAGAGGTCCGGCAGAGGTTCTAAAGGGCCGGAGAGACGAATTGTAGCAGGCGGAACGACTTCATCAGAGACCAGTCAGAGGTTAGACGTCATAATGACTACGCAGTCCAGCGTTGAGGGTGACACAGAAGCTTCAGGAGGTCGAGTTTGTTGTAGGCAAGTTGTGTCGGGATTTCTTGTGAAAAAAGGGTAAATTCCCTTCAATAATTTTGCCTAGATTTTCGTGTTGTGGATTGTTAGTTTCAAGCATCCAGATTGTACTCATATTTTTAGCACTGCATAATAATAAAAACCCTCGCTGTTCCATCGGTTTTCCCAAGTTGGGTATTTCTAGGGACATTTGTCCAAAAATAATGGTCTCATATTTTATGTGTGTGTGATAGCATTTCTCAGTTTCCAGCGCATTATTTTTCTGCATTATTTTATTTGTGAAGGTTGCAGTGTGTTTATTCAATATTTGGCGTAGCAGATAAATTGTTAAATTAATTAACAATTAGGAGAAATAATATTAGTTGCTGCAATAGGAGTCCATATTGGAATTTTCACATGGTATCAGAGCGTAGTTGATCAGTCGAAGAGCTCAAAGGCGAAAGAAGAAATTTCGTTGTTCAATAAGAGCAACGCGCCGAAATTCCTAGGGGCAGTGTAGTCTTTTGCCAGGAGGCTGAGTTGCTTGAGGAAACTCGATTTTTTAGGCAAAAAAATCGATTTTCCAAATCTAGTAATTCCAGAGTTGGAGGGAGCAGCGCAAATTTTTTGTTGGGCAGATCTCTAACTGGACTAAGAGGGTTTTGCAGCAATTCATTAGAGCAGAGCCAACATCGGGTGGAAGAGAGAGAAGCACACACAGTTGAGGGAAATTTTCCTCGGGGAACTTCTAGTCTCAGAAGTTCGATTTTCCTTGCAAATTGGCAGTAGTTGTGAGCAGATCTTCTCACTCCATAAGGGAGTGCGAGTAGCAGAGCAGTAGCCAAGTAGAAGGAAAGAGAGAGTTTTCGACAGTTCGTTGAGATGGCCACTGCAGGGCTTCGTGATCAAGATAGGGTGGATGGAGCTTCCAACCATGTCATTTGTAAGGTGAGGATGTTCTTCCTTCTAGATGAATATGGCCTGAAAGCCTACATTGATAATGTAGTGGCAGTTCTCTAGGATGCATATCAGCAGAAAGAATACAAGAAAGAGATGGCGCGAGTGAAGCGGTTGACCTTGGATGGAGTCCGGGATCATATAGTCTCATATATCGCTGGCAAAGATATTGCCAAACACATGTGAGATGCTCTCTCCACGTTATACCAGGTAACTTTCGAGCAACGAAAGATGTTTCTTGAGGAGAAGTTGAGATGCATCCGGATGCAGAAGGGGAAGGCATAAATCCCTTCCTTACCATAATTCAAGAGGTCTCAGACCAGCTGTCAGTTGTTGGGGCAATGCCTCAACCCACAGAGCTAATGTGATTGGAACTAAACAGTGTCTCAGAGGATTAACAGGTCTTTGTCCAAAGCATATTGGGCAGAGATAGGCTATCAAAGTGGGACAGGATGTGGGCCGCTTTGCAACAGGAGGAGTTGAGACGAGCTATGTTAAAGAGCTCTATCAGTGGTAGCAGCAGCAACGGATCGAAGATGGTGAAGGAGGAGGAGAATGTGGGAGGAGAATGTGGCCCTCACATCAAAGGGTCCCAGTCAGGGGCAAGGGGAGCAGAGGAAGAAGAAGAAGGACTTGTCAAAGGTCAAGTGCTTCAGATGTGGTGAGCTTGGTCACTACAGTACCCAGTGTCCTCTCAGGAAGAAGGACAAGGAGGACAAGCAAGACCAACATGCAGCCTTAGCAGAGATCGACAGGTTATCCTCTAGGTTAGAGGAAGACTTCGTGATGTTTGCAAATATACCTCCAAGAGTGAGGTGGGGAGATTTGGTGTTGTAGCCCCAGAGAGCTACAAAGATTGGGCTGGGGAGTCCACCTCATGGATCAATACCTTGCTACAGGGGCCCATAGTATTTGGTAGCAGGATGGATCAGTGGCAGTTGATGTAGTCAGTACCAGAGTGACAAATGCAAACTAGTAGCAATCAAATACTGAGGAGCACAATGCAATGTTAACAACAGAGCAGATGGCTCATTGCAATGTTGGTAGCAGCGCAAATTCTTCAGTGACAGTGCAAAGGCTAGTAGCAGTCAAAGACTCGGGGGAGATATGCATCATACTGAACACAATTAGTTCATTATTTTGGATGCTTCTCAATTGCAGTAGTTGCAGTTGCAACAACAACAGATGAGAGGGAGTTGCATTGTAGATGCAGTGTTGGCAGTAGTTCAGCAGCAGCACAGATGCAATATCAGAGTTGTGCAGAGGTTGGTGGGCAGTGGCATGGAGTCACAGTAGCCAGACATCAGCAACGTGACAGGAGGTGATATAGAGATAGGGTGTTGTGACAGGGTGTATAGCACTAGAACGCATTCCTTGCTAAGAGGGAGTGTTAGTTTTTGTAGCGTCGGATGTGTTCTAGCCACGAAATTTGGTGGAGAGGCTAGAATACGTGAGATCTCCAAAACCCAGAAATTGTTTATGGAAATTTCGCCTAAAAGTGTCTCAATTAGATTATTAACCATTTTTTTAAATATTTCCTAAGTCTAAACTTAGGGAATATGGTTAATTAATCAGTATTAATTGAGATAAGGTGAGAATAGTCTAGAAACTCACACAGATCGATCCAAAGATGATCTTAGCCATCGATTATGTTTTAATCTTGGTTGTTGGTGCTCCAACAATGGATTATAAGAGGAGGTCGATGTGGTGATGGAGAATACACTTGAGCAGTTTGATTTCTTGGCAGATCGATTTCCAGAGTAGCAACAGTCAATTGTCAGAGAGAGCCAAAGATCGAAGCAGTGAGTGAGGGGTAGGGACAGTGATCTGGAGGAAGTTTTCCAAATCCGGAGAGGCAGCAGCAAGAGGGCCGAGTTATCCCAATCAGTGTTTTAAAATCCGGCCTAACCAAATCGGGATCGGTCAAGCCGACCGAGTCAGATCCTTGCCCGGGCCGGCTCGGTACAAACACCGGTTCGATGGCCGGTTTGTTACCGAACCAACAGAGCTAGTCACCGACTCGATCGATTCAGTAACAGATCAGTCGGCTCGGTCGAGTCCTACTTAAACCGACCGAGATGGTCAAACTTGGTCAGCGACGCGTTTTGGAGGGAATGCGGACCCCAAACTCAATTATTTTTTGGTTTTAGTTTTTTGTATGTCTCGGCGTGCAGCTGTTGCGCCTTCTAGTGCTACTACTTTTACAGTTGCAGTTGGAGATGGTGATGAGGAGGAGCCATGGGTTTCCGTGTCTGACTCTGATTCAGAGTCTAAGACAAATGATGGTGTTTTCTCTAGCAACAGTTGTACTATGCAGAGGCCATTTAGGGCCTCCTTGGTTATGTGTTTTAGTTCTGATCTCTATATCATGTATGTATTGGACAGTGCACTGGGTGCCATTTTGATATAATGGATATATTCATGAGCGTACTTTGATCATATTTTGTCTTCTCTCTATATTATAATGCTTTGTGTTTGGAAAGATGAATGAAAATCTTTAAAATTATGTTTTTTCATAAAAAAATAAATATTTAATGTATTTTTACAACGTTTGAGTCGTTGAAATCAAACCGGTGGAGTCGGAGTCGACCCTCGACCGATTCTGAACCAAGTCAGAGTTTTAAAAAGCTGATCACAGTGAGGCAGTGTAGAGCTCTATGCAGTAGCTTTAGAGAGGGTAGTTCAATTTGCTAGAGAGAAAATCGTTCTCAGAGCCAGAGGCCGGGCAGAGGTTCTAGAGGGCCAGAGAGACGAATTTCTCAGCAACAGTAGGAAAACGACTTCATCAGAGACCAGTTAGAGGCTAGACGTCATAGTGATTGGCAGTCCAACACAAAGGGTGACGCAGAAGCTTCAAGAGGCTGAGTTTTCTATAGGCAAGTTGCGTCGGAATTGCTTGTGGAGGAAGGGCAAATTCCCTTCAATAATTTTGCCCAGATTTTCTTGTTGTGGATTGCCAGTTTTAGGCATCCAGATTGTACTCAGATTTTCATTACTTCATAATAATAAAAACCCTCAATATGCACTAGTTTTCCCAAGTTGGGTTTTTCCGAGGACATTTGTCCAAAAATAATTTTCTCATATTTTATGTGTGTGCTAGTATTTGTCAGTTTCCAACGCATTATTTTTCCATAGTATTTCATTTGTGAGGGTTGCAATGTGTTTATTTTGATATTTTTCGTAAAAAATAAATTGTTAAATTAATTAACAATTAGGAGAAATATTACCAGTAGTTGCAATAGGATTCCATATTGGAATTTTCACCTGAATTTCAACCAATTCCTTTATCTTTCCTGTTTTTAGCTTCTTAATTCCAATCTCCACCTCTTGTAATTGAAAAGCTTTGTAGTTGTGTTGATCTTGCAGGGAGGCTCAACCTCCGATTCTTTCTCATAGAGTTGTCTCCATTTTTAAAAAGGGTATTACTAGGCTAGTTGTCCAGTCTCTTGGGAATCCTTGTCGAATGATGTTGTTGATTATTTCCATGATGTGTGGTGCTTTGTAGTTGTGTTGATCCTAGGGGGAGGTTCAACCTCTAATTCTTTCTCATAGAGTTGTCTCCATTTTTAAAAAGGTGTATTGTCAAGCTAGTTGTCTAGTCTCTTGGGAATCCTTGCCAAATGATGTTGTTGAAGATTTCCATGATGTGCGATGCTTTGTAGTTGTGTTGATCCTGGGTGGAGGCTCAACCTTTGATTCTTTCTCATAGAGTTGTCTCCATTTTTAAAAAGGGGTATTGCTATGTTAATTATCCAGCCCCTTGGGAATCCTTGTCAAATGATGTTGTTGAATATTTCCATGATATGCGATGCAAGAGTGTTCATTCCCCATTTTGGATACTCCGCTTGAAGTTCAACCAATTCCTTTGCCTTTCTTGTTTAAAGCTTCTTAATTCCAATCCCCACCTCCTCTAACATGAAAAACTTTGAAGTTGTGTTGATCCTGGGGGGAGGCTCAACCTCTGATTCTTGCTCATAGAGTTGTCTCCATTTTTAAAAAGGGGTATTGTTAGGCTAGTCATCCAGTCTGTTGGGAATCCTTGCCGAATGATGTTGTTGAAATATTCCATGATGTGTGGTGCAAGAGTTTTCATTCCCCATTTTAGATACTCTGCTTGAAGTTCAACCAAGTCCGTTGCCTTTCATGTTTTAAGCTTCTTAATTCCAATCTCCACCTCCTGTAACGTGAAAATATTTGTAGTTGTGTTGATCTTGGGGGTAGGCTCAACCTTTGATTTGTTTTCATAGAGTGTTTGAACGCAATGGCTACAATGAATGACGAGTGAGAAAGGCTATGTGGAATTCTCAAGAAGATAAGCAAAGCAAGAACAAAACGACAACTCTTGAAGACTATAACACTTCCTATTAGTATCTTATAATTACAGTAGTCAAAAAACAAGCTTTATCTTTAAAATTATTTTGGCAAATGTACATAGGTCTTGCTATGATCTTGTAGAAGATCAAGCTATGGATCTTAGTTTAGAATAAAATTTTCATTATTCAATGTAATTATGTCAAAGTGTGTGAAAAGTCATGAAAATAGTCATTAATGTCTTGAGAGGTTGATTTAAGTGGGTCTAGGGTCAAGTTTCATCAAAAGATCACGAGTGAGGTCATGTTGTTATGTCTTATCATCATTGGCACAGAGTTGTAGGGTCCCTTAAGTTAGTTAGAGTGTCAAATTGCAATCAGTCATGACATCACATTGGTACAACAGTTGGGAGGATAGTGTTGCGCTTTTGCTAAGTGTTGTGCATTCATCATTCAAGTTCAAAGTTGCAAGCATCACCCTTGAAGCCCACATTTAGCCACCTTGGGAGTTCAAATGCATGGTTAACCTCAAGAAATTCCACAAAGCCTTCATTTTTTTCATGAGAAGTTTGTTATATGGTGATTAGAGGTCATTGCGCAAAGGAGGCAGGGGAGGTGTTGCACTTTCTTACAGGCGTTGCGCTTTTGGTTGTAGGTGGAGGTTTGAGAGATGGAAGCTTTGCATAATGAAAGAAGGTTTCTAAGGAGGAAGTTGATGATGTACAAGCCATTTCACACGTGTAACAATCATCAAGCAACTCAGGGAGTGACTGGAGCTATATCAACAATGGATTCGTTACGCTTCTGTTGCAAGAAGAAGGTTTGGGGTTTCAAGGTTTGTGTTTGGCCTAAAAGCTTTCTCATGAGCTTGAAACATTGTATGGACCATTCCATGCCATCCCAATACCCTCAGTGTGTCAGATGATGGCCGAAGATAATATAAGCTTAGAGTTGCGCTTTCACACAATCATCGTATTTTCACCATATCTCTTAAACCCTATACCTATTTGCCATGAAATTTTTACAATAAATGCATGGGGGTGAGATGAATAAGCTCACTTAATTTCAGGTCAAAATGCTTCACGGTTTTCGAGAAATGAGGCATCATCATCTACAACCATTTTTGGATTTTATCGAGATCCATGAGTCGAATTTGGCTCAAATTTTTTGTGGAAAAGGGTTATAATGATATTAACTTGCTGTAAAAAAATCAGCTCAATCTGTTTTACCATTTAGGAGATATTCAAAAAATATCAGTCGTTGTGCTTCTCTACTACGTTTTTGCTGAACTACGAGGTTGCGCAATGCTAACACTGTGTTTTCACACAATCAACCTTTTGACCAATTTTTTCATGTCAAAATCTTATGTAATTTGTTTTTATGGTCTTAGTAATTGTAATGAAGCATCTAATGACTCACAAGATCGATTTGGGCTGAGAATTTAATGTAAAAATGCTTAGAAAAGATCTAGTCAAGCAATCCCTAGTTTTCAGAAATCAGTTCTATTTTCATTGCATAAGTTAGAAACAAAAATCCCAATGAGGAATTCGGTTCCTAGAGGTGGGAACAAACTTGTATTAGCCTATTTATGATGTGATTGTAATCAAGCAAAGGGTTGGTCAGGTTCAGGAGAAGGGACATTGTGTACTACACTTATTTTGATATATTTTACAGTGAATGAAGACAGAGGTGGAATTTACAGGGATTCTTGTGTTAGTTTGCTTTGGAGATGTGCTTTATTTCTTTGTAAGTTATCTTCTATAAAAATCATGCTTTGAAATGTATCCTCTTGTTTAGTTAAACAAATATATTGACTCAGAATTTACTCCAAATAGTGCTTTGTTTCAGTTTGCAAGACATATCTGTTTTCTGCTAAGATGACAGTTAGAATTCATCTTCGTGTTTGATGCTTTGTTTGTCATTTCCCATTTTTCTTCCACTAACCATCCTACAACGAATTTAAACTAAAAAAATCCAAAGAGATTACCTACCTTGCCCCTGTAGAGCTCCTCTTTCTCTTCATTTCATCACTAGAAACATAATCAGGTAGACATGACTCTATGCCCAATGGATCTATCTCCTTTCCTACCAGCAAATCTTTGAAAATTTATACACTATTGAGCACTATACCTAGGCTAACATCTGAGTAATTGAACATTCTAGACAGAGAGAGACCTCTCTAAAGCTAGAAGGGCTAGATTCTAGCTTACAAGTGGTTTTATGGTTACCTCCGAGTTTCGCTCTTCAACCTGGAGAAATTACGAAGAGCTAACATTTTGGCGTCGTTGTTGGGGACAAAAGGTTTCATCTTCTCTGGGAAATATCATCAAAGTTCTAGATCCAATTGTTGATGGTTGACAACATTCAGACACATGAAGGTTGTACCATTCACCTGGCGACTCCAATAAAGTTTCATCCTGATTCAAAGACTCCATTGGCAGCAGTTCCCAGAAATCAGGGTTTTACTAGCAACTCTACTAGCTCAAGATGAGTTCTTTATCTAAAAGGTATGCTCCCATGAATCAAGATCACATTCTAGGTTTTCCAAATCACATGCCTCATGTAGATTGACAAACTTATTTGCCTAGATTTAAAGATGGAAACCGAGACAATGATGCTCTTCATTTGGTTAAGTTTCACATGCATGTATGTATATTTAAGGTTGAATTTCATGAGGACTGCTTGATGAATATGTTTATGGTATCTTTTGAGGGGAATGCACAATGATGGTATGAAATCTTGCCAAATTCTTGTTTGTATTTTCTTAGAGATTTTCATACATTATTTTATCAGAGATATAAAGAATAGCATCCTTCCTTCTTGTTGGTCAAAGACCATTGCACACATTTTAAAAAGTTTATTGAGAATTTGGAAAGTTTTTATGAAGATGATCAATTTATGGATGAAGAGCTTGTAGAGGCTATTCATGAGAACCCTTTTAACCATCAGGAAGAAGATGTAGAAGTCAGTTGCCATGATAATCAAAAGAATTTCCAGCAAACAGTGGTTTCTTCTTTGGTTGAAAATGAAATAGATCAAGGCCATAATATCCAGATTCATATTCTTACCCCTGGGAATGAAAAAGAAAATTCACAGTGTTTAGAAATTCTAGAGAACGTAGAGAGGGATATCAATGGTTTATCAAATGTTGAATCAACTCAATTTTTTCCTGAGTTATTTGTTCAAGAGAACATTGAAGCACTAATAGAGCTTGATAAAAATAATGAGCAGGAAGCTGATTTTCTTGTTTTATTTGCAAATCAAAATGATTTTCCTATTGAAGCCTATGAAGGGTCATTTTCAAAAATTCCTTAGACATATACTGGAGCTGTTCCATTTGAAGTTTTTCATGAGAATTCAAAGCTTTCCTTTGTGGATGATATGAATGGAAATTTTACCAAGCAAAATGTCGTCTTTTCTTTAGATGATGGTTGTGGGTTTCATAATGAGAATAGAGAAGACACAGGTAAGACTATTCATTGTTCAGAAATTTCTCTTCACAGTCAACGAAATGATAAACTTTATAACATAGAACCTACAACATTAAAAAATGAGTATCACTTCCCTTTTTCTCATCAAGAAAAGGTAATGCTCCTTGAAGATCCAATGGCCAATCTGTTGCAAAAATTAGAGAATGAGAAATGTGCAGTATTCTTGGAATTAGTCAGTGGATTTATATTTCATGTTGTTGGGTCATCTCTCAGATTTTTATTTTTTATTTTTATTTTTTATTTTTATTTTTTTTATTTTATTTTTTATTTTTAATTTTAATTTTTCTATCTGAGAAGAATGAAAGAAAAATGCAATCAAGTAGCCATTTATTTGATTGGCTATATTGGAAATCTGCTTTTACATGATTGGGTTGATCAGCTGGATAGAGTAGGATATAGGTGCCAATAAGCTCAACACTCTGAGCATATTTTTCAGAAATTCTTAATTCAATTTTCATAATGTGTTTTCAGATTGAAGTAGTAGTTGTTTTGAGCATTCAATTATTGTTTAGTTCCAGTTTTGTTTCAGTTTGCAGAGATTTTAGAGCACAGTTTGCAAGTGTGGGTAGTTGTCACCAGAATTTGAAGCCTGAGGATAAGGCCCTAAGATTTTGATGAGTTTTTGCCAATTTTCAAAGCGTAATAAGTCATGAGTCAATTTTGAGTCAATTTTGTGTTGGGTCAAGGAGTCAATAATGCCCAATGGTCAGGCGCATGGTTTATGGTGTTCTTGGCACCTCACAGGGAGAACAACATCCCCATTGGATCCAGTGTTAGTATCCTATAATTATAGTAGTCAGAAAACAAGTTTTGTATTTTAAATTATTTTGGCAAATGTACATAGGTCTTGCTATGATCTCGTAGAAGATCAAGCTATGGGTCTTAGTTTATAATAAAATATTTCATTATTCAATGTAATTATGTCAAAGTGTGTGAAAAGTCATGAAAATAGTCATTGATGTCTTGAGAGGTTGATTTAAATGGGTCTAGGGTCAAGTTTCATCAAAATATCATGAGTGAGGTCATGTTGTTATGTCTTATCATCATTGGGACAGAGTTGTAGGGTCCCTTAAGTCAGTTAGAGTGTCAAATTGCAATCAATCATGACATCACATTGGTACAACAGTTGGGAGGATAGCATTGCGCTTCTGCCAAGTGTTGTGCATTCATCATTCAAGTTCAAAGTTGCAATCATCACCCTTGAAGCCCGCATTTAACCACCTTGGGAGTTCAAATGCATGGTTAACCTCAAGAAATTCCATGGAGCCTTCATTTTTTCCATCGGAAGTTTGCTATATGGTGATTGGAGGTCGTTGCGCAAAGGAGGCAAGGGAGATGTTGTGCTTTCTTATAAGCATTGTGCTTTTGGTTATAGGTGGATTTTTGAGAGATGGAAGCTTTGCATAATGAAATAAGGTTTCTAAGGAGGAAAATGATTATGTACAAGCTATTTCACATGTATAACAGTCATCAAGCAACTCAAGGAGGGACCAAAGCTACATCAACTATGGATTCATTGCACTTCTGCTGCAAGAAGAAAGTTTGGGGTTTGAAGTTTTGTTTTTGGCCTAGAATCTTTCTTATGGGTTTGAAACATTGTATGGATCATTCCATGCCATCCCAGTACCCTCAGCATGTCAAGTGATGGTCGAAGATAATATAAGCTTGGATTGTTGCGCTTTCACACAATCATCGTATTTTCACCATATCTCTTAAACCTTGTACCTATTTTCCATGAATTTTTTACAGTAGATGCATGGGGCTGATATGAATAAGCTCACTTAATTACAAGTCAATATGATTCATGGTTTTCGAGAAATATGTCATCATTATCTACAACCATTTTTGGATTTTCTCGAGATCTGTGAGTCTGATTTGGCTCAATTTTTGTGTGGAGAAGGGTTATAATGATATTAACTTGCTTTCAAAAAATCAGCTGGATCTGGCTTAATGTTTAGGAGATATTCAAAAAATATCATTCGTTGTGCTTCTCTACTGCGTTTTGTTGAACTAGGAGGTTGCGCAACGTCGGCACTGCGTTTTCACACAGTCAGTATTTAGACAGAGTTTTTCATGTCAAAATCTTCTATAATTTTTTTTATGGTATTTTTAATTGTAATTAAGCATCTAATGACTCACAAGCTCGATTTGGGTTGAGAATTTAATGTAAAAATGCTTAGAAAAGATCTAGTCAAGCAGTCCCTAGTTTTCATAAATTAGTTCTATTTTCATTGCATAAGTTAGAAACAAAAATCCCAATGAGGAATTTGGTTCCTAGAGGTGGGAATAGATTTGTATTGGCCTTTTCATGATGTGATTGTAATCAAGCAAAGGGTTAGTCAGGCTTAGGAGAAGGGACATTGTGTACTACACTTATTTTGATATATTTTACAGTGAATGAAGACAAAGGTGGAATTTACAGGGATTCTTGTGTTAGTTTTCTTTAGAGATGTGCTTTATTTCTTTGTAAGTTATCTTCTATAACAATCATGCTTTGAAATGTATCCTCTTGTTTAGTTAAACAAAGATATTGACTCAGAATTCACTCCAAATAGTGTTTTGTTTCAGTTTGCTAGACATCTATGTTTTCTGCTAAAATGACAGTTAGAATTCATCTTGGTGTTTGATGCTTTATTTGTCATTTTCCATTTGTCTTCCACTCACTCCTACAACGAATTTAAACTGAAAATCTCCAAAGAGACTACATACCTTGCCTCTGTAGAAGCTCCTCTTTCTCTTCATTTCATCACTGGAAACATAATCAGGTAGACATGACTCCATGCCCAATGGATTTATCTCCTTTCCTACTAGCAAATCTTTGAAAAATTATACCCCACTGAGCACCATACCTAAACTAACATTTGAGTGATTGAACATTCTAGATAGAGAGAGCCCTCTCTAAAGCTAGAAGGGCTAGATTCTAGCTTACAAGTGGTTTTTTTGTCACCTCTGAGTTTCTCTCCTCAGCTTGAAGAAATTACAGAGAGCTAACATTTTAGTGTCATTGTTGGGGAAGAAAGGTTTTATCTTCTCCGAGAAAGATCATTAAAGTTTGAGATCCAATCGCTGATGGTGGACAACTGTCAGACACATGAAGGTTGTACCATTCAACTCGCGACTCCAATCAAGTTTCAACTTGATCCAAAGACTCCACTGGCACCAGGATCCAGAAATCAGGGTTTTAATAGCAACTCTACTGGCTCAAGATGAGTTCTATATTTGCAAGGTATGCTGCCATGAATCGAGATCACATTCCAAGTTTTCCAAATCACATGCCTCATGTATATTGGCAAACTTATCTTCCTAGATTTAAAGATGGAAACGATGATAGTGCAACTCTTCATTTGGTTAATTTTCACATGCAAGTACGTAGATTTAAGGTTGAATTTCATGAGGACTTCTTGATGAAGATGTTTATGGTATCCTTGGAGGGAAATGCACAATTATGGTATGAAAGCTTGCCAAATTCTTGTTTGTATTCTCTTAGATATTTTCATACAGTATTTTATGAGAGATATAAAGAATATCATCCTTCCTTGTTGTTGGTCAAAGACTATTTCACACATTTTAAAAAGTTTATTAAGCATTTGGAAAGTTTTATGAAGATGATCAATTTATGGATGAAGAGCTTGTAGATGCTATTCATGATAACCCTTTTAACCATCTGGAAGAAGATGTAGAAGTCAGCTGCCATGATAATCAAAAGAATTTCCAGCAAGCAATTGTTTCTTCCTTGGTTGAAAATGAAATAGATCAAGGCCATAATATTCATATTCATATTCTTACCTCTGGGAATGAAAAAGAAAATTCACAGTGTTTAGAATTCCAGATAACGTAAAGAGTGATATCAATGGTTTATCAAATGTTGAATCAACTCATTTTTTTCCTGAGTTATTTGTTCAATAGAACTTTGAAGCACTAATAGAGCTTGATAAAAATAATGAGCAGGAAGTTGATTTTATTATTTTATTTGCAAATCAAATTTATTTTTCTATTGAAGCCTATGAAGGGTCATTTTCATAAATTCCTCAAACATATACTGGAGTTGTTCCATTTGAAGTTTTTCATGAGAATTTAAAGCTTTCCTTTGTGGACGATATGAATGGAAATTTTACCAAGAAAAATGTCATATTTTTCTTTAGGTGATGGTTGTGGGTTTCATAATGAGAATAGAGAAGATACAGGTAAAACTATTCATTATTCAGAAATTTCTCTTCACAGTCAATGGAATGATAAACTTTATTATATAGAACCTACAACATTTAAAAATGAAGAGTCTCCCCTTTGTTTTTCTCATCTAGAAAAGGTAATGCTCCTTGAAGATCCTATGGCCAGTCTGTTGCAAAAATCAGAGAATGAGAAATGTGCAGTATTCTTGGAATTAGTCAGTGGATTTAGCTTCTCAAAATGGAGAAATTTTGAATTTGGGTTCAGATTTCATGTTGTTGGGTCATCTCTCATATTTTTCTTTCTATCTGAGAAGAATGAAAGAAAAGTGCAATCAAGTAGCCATTTATTTGATTGGCTATGTTGGAAATCTGCTTTTACATTATTGGGTTGATCAACTCGATAGAGTAGGATATAGGTGCCAATATGGTCAACTTGATCTGGATAGAGTAGGATATAGGTGCCAATATGGTCAACACTCTAAGCATATTTCTTTTTCGAAATTATTAATTCAGTTTTCAGAATGTCTTTTCAGATTGAAGCAACAGTTGTTTTGAGCATTCAGTTACAGTTTAGTTCTAGTCTGGTTTCAGTTGTAGAGATTCCATAGCACAATTTGCAGGTGTGGGCAGTTGTCACCATAATTTTAAGCCCGAGGAGAAGGCCCTAATATTTTGATGAGTTTTTTCCAATTTTCAGAGTGTAATAAGTCATGAGTTAGTTTTGTGTTGAGTAATGGAGTCAACAATGCCCAATGGTCAGACACATAGTCTATGGTGTTCTTGGCATCTCACAGGGAGGATGCCATCCCCATTGGAGCCAATGTTAGTATCCTATAATTATAGTAGTCAAAAAACAAGTTTTGTCTTTCAAATTATTTTGGCAAATGTACATAGGTCTCGCTATGATCTTGTAGAAGATCAAGCTATGGGTCTTAGTTTAGAATAAAATTTTCATTATTCAATGTAATTATGTCAAAGTGTGTGAAAAGTCATGAAAATAGTCATTGATGTCTTGAGAGGTTGAGTTAAGTGGGTCTAGGGTCAAGTTTCATCAAAATATCATGAGTGAGGTCATGTTGTTATATCCTATCATCATTGGCACAGAGTTGTAGGGTCCCTTAAGTCAATTAGATTGTCAAATTGCAATCATTCATGACATCAAATTG